>CM077460.1:4395154-4571439 GCA_039654765.1 Mylopharyngodon piceus | reverse complement strand
TCACCATAGCAACCGTTGCCAGGAGGCGCTCGACAGCTTTCTGAATTCCAAATGGAAGCGTCAGAACGTTTGGAGTTCACTTGTGAGATTAATAATAATGGCAGCAACAGAAGAGAAGATGTTTATGATTCCTCCTTCTCCCTTTCTTAAAACATATAAAAGGCCTTTGAGAGATACAATATTTGTAATGTTCATTTGTAAAGCTCATTTCCATTTCTTACTTCTGTTTTCGTTAATAATAATATTAGTATTTATTAGTAGGCCCTACTTTTTGTTTAGTGGCTAGCACTTTTTCACACATAAAATGCTCAAGGTGATTCACATGTTAGAAAGACTATATAAAAGCTATTTAATAAAAATAATAAAACAATAAGTGTTAAATTAATCATTAAAATAAAAGTGAAAATCAGTCACAAAACTAAAAAGATAAATATGCCAAAAAAATGATTTGATAATATTCAAAAGAGACACTTGTACTTTGATGGAAAAAGTCACATTATCAATGTCACAGAATTACTTGATTAGTGACCTGGAAATAGTGCAGAATCTTAAAAAGTTCTATTAATTCCTTATTTCACATCATGGCTTTTTACATGCAAACACTTCAGTAACAACAGTATGCATCGACAAATACTTTTTTTTCCATACTATGGAAGTCAGTGCGGCTTTTTGGTTACCATATTTTTCAAAATATCATCTTTCGTGTTCAGCAGAAGACAGAAATTCATACAGGTTTGGAACAACTTGAGGGTGAGTAAATGATGACAGAATTTTCAATTCTTTGGATGAACTATCCCTTTAAACAGGGTTTTATAACCCATCCAAAACCCAAATCAAGCCTGCCAGCACTTGTGATACACAGAAGTCACCAGTAGGGTGTAGTGTAGATCTCTCTACAGTGACACTGACTCAAACAGGGCAGTCTGATATAGCTGCTTTAGTTAAACAAAATGTTACATTCTACAATGGCTGGTATGACTGAAAAACATTCACAGGCAGAATAAAGTTTGCAAGTTTAACCGGGTGACTTCGAAAGATCACAATCTACTTTCTAGCAGCAATTTGGCCTAAAAACATAAAGTTGCTCCAGGTGGAATTTCAATGCAGTTACTGCTTAATGGCAAATGGCATTTGTTAGTATATTTTTTTAATAAAAGCGAACGTTTTTAATAACCAGGTTTTCATTTGTTAAAAAAAAGCTTTGCATTCATGCTGGCTCATAGGCATCATGCATAATAAAGTCTGATGATGTATGAAAATTACGTTGAAGATATATTTTCCATCAGTTTGTGCGTTCCCAGGTATGTTCCCCCTCTACAAGAGCTTTAAAATGTCTATGTACAATGTAATCAAAATAAGCAAAGACCTTTTAAATTTGAGTGGCAATCTTGTATTTGACTAATTATTTATCTCATTTTTAATGGTCTAATATATTCAGCTGTTTCCCAGAACAAAAATATTCTCAGAACGTTTTGCTAATGTTCCAATTAGGTTATGAAAAAGTTAGGAATGTTCTCTCAATGTTCAAAACGTCCATTTTTTATGTTTTAAAAACACTTTTTGTTGTTATGTGAACGTTAAGGGAACATTATGGGAATGCTACTTTTGAATGTGTGAACATTCTGCAACAAGTAGTAACATCTAAAAAAAAAAAAAAAAACGTTAGACGAATGTCCAACTAAAACATTTCAGAAATAAAAAAACATTCCATGACAATGTATAAATAATGTTTATATTTTGAGAATATGATTAAGACCACTCTGAACGAATGTTCTATTAACGTTACTGAAACAGTTGCTCGATTCCCTGTTAGCTGGGATTGTTTTAAGCACAACATGACGTAAGACCTTATCAATACCAATGATTTTGTGATTATCTGCAGCAAAAATCAGGCAAAAGTCTATCAGGAAATCAATTAATCATCCACTTCATTAATTTAGAATTGCAATTATCAGGATGGCCTTTAACCTTTCACACAGAGGTAAATCAGAAGTAAACCTTCCTTAATGCTTATTTGCGAATGATGTCCTCTTTGTAATTTCATGCATGCATATGATACAGTATTACAACATTCTCAGTTATCTGCTCGTACAACAAACCAAATTTGATGCATGAATAACCAGATTTATTTTCTCCCAGTATTTTCGAAAAAAAATACTTATTGTTCAATTAAACAGATACTGCAATGTTTAAGAATGTTCAGAGACCAATTCAAAGCTTTTCAACAATGCTATATCATGTATGACTCAGACCCAAAATGAGGCTGGGTTATTTTGGGACAGCAACCTAGATGAGTGAAAGAGACAGCATGGAATAACTGAACATGGTTATTTTTAAAATATTTCTTTATTATTATGAACGCTCATTAATAATCTAAGCTTATCTTCTAAATACCCCTCAACAACAAGCCTATTTCTAAAATTAGTAACCTATTTAGCAGACAAATGTAGATGTATAAATTATATAAATGAGGGGAAAAAACAGTTAGTTTGAAAGCCTAATGGAAATGTCTAGAAATAAACCTAAAAAAATAATCCAGCACAGAAGAGGCAGGCTGCTGTACAGTGACGAGTCTCTGTTCCCTGAAGGGACTTGAGAATAATATCTATAGCTTCAAGTCTCCAGGGAAATCTATACAGACCTGCTTAAGGCATGTTCAAGCAGATTTATTTGTTAAGCAATAGAAGCATGTGTTAATGCTGACTTGGTCACCTATTCATAAATCAAAGACAAAGTACGCCTCTGTATGTGTTGTTGTTGTTGTTGTTGTTAATGAAAGCTCTGCACAAAAGCTATACTTTAGGGTTAGGAACACAAACCAGTGTTATATAAGTATTATTATATTATAATTATTATTATATTTTCAGTTTTCATTTTAATTTTAAAGTTTTTTTTAAGTTCAAGCCTAAATGTAAGTTTAAATCTAATAAATATTATTTTTTATTTTATTTCAGCTTTATGTCAATGATTTTAAAATGATTTTAAATAGTTTTAGTTAACAATAACAACACTGACAATCAACAACAACAAAAACAGGTGAAAAAAATCCCTTAAATTTACATTAAAGGAGGGATGTTAGACATATCATGGGATCTTATTGGGCAAGTAAGCAACTTACATTAGACTCTATAGACATCAGCTGCATCCAAAAACTGAAAAATGCTGCCTTCGGAGGACGCATTCCAAGGTAGGAAGGCATCAAGTCACGTACGAATCCACTTCCTGTCTCATGAGATGCCTTCATCCGATGGATTTTTAAGGCAGCATAGATGTATCCTTCACTGCATTCTGTGACAGTGCAGCTAAAAAATAAAGATGGTGTCTGAAAGTTGCAGTTGGTGGTTAGTTTGTGTGTAAATGTTCCCATTGTTTTCTACTTTTGACGTCATTTCGCGTGTCATGACAGCTGAGATCCCACAGTGTGACATGAGGACCATGTTTGTACAGTCTGACAAGCAACAATCGTAAAGGACTATTATAAATCGCACAGTGTGCACCCGGCTTTCGGATGCAGACCTTATGTAGTCCCGCCCCCTTTCAGCACTGCGCTCGTTGTGTTCTGGCTCCGGTTTGTATTTTCACAGCATGAAGGTAAGATCTTACGGATTTATGAATGAATCACTCGTTTTAAAATCTTCCTCGTCTACTGACATTTGTTATGACATCCACTTTAAACATTACGATGCTCATGATAACTTTCGTTAACTCTAAAATAAGTAAATCCACTTCACCAGCTAATTACTCTTTTGCAGCGATGCCATAAAAATATACAGAGCTACTGCAAAAACAGAAGTTCAAAGACAAAATTCAAAAGACCTCATAATAATGCACTAAATCCACTCTAAAGGGATAATTCACCCAAAAATGAAATTTCTGTCATTATTTACTCACCCTCATGTCGTTCCAAACCCGTAACACTTTCGTTCATCTTTTTGATGAAATCTGAGAGCTTTCTGTCCCTCCATAGACAGCTGTGTGACTACCACTTTGATGCTTAAAAAGTTCATAAAACTAATCCATATGAATTGAGTGATATAGTCCAAATTTTCTGAAGAGACTCGTTCGCTTTATATGATGAACAGACTGAATTTAGGCTTTTATTCTCATATAAACATTCATCAACTCACACATCAGTTGTGTTAAACGGAAGCTCAAGCATTTTTGAGGTTCATTCTCATGTATTACGCAGCACGTTTGAGCTTCCGGAAGAGGTTTGTTCTCGTGTGAAGCAGGTTCGGTAGAGCTTTTAATTATGTTCGCTGATCAACGTTTATGTGAATAAAACCATAAATTAAATCTCTTCATCATATAAAGTGATCGTGTCTTTTCAGAAAATTTGAACTAAACCACTCAATTCATATGGATTAGTTTTACGATCTCTTTATGAACTTTTTGAAGCTTGAAAGTGGTAGTTGCGTAGCTGTCTATGGAGGGACAGAAAGCTCTCAGATTTCATCAAAAAGATCTTCATTTGTGTTCCGAAGATGAACAAAAGTCTTACAGGTTTGGAACGACATGAGGGTGAGTATTTAATGACAGAATTTTTCATTTTTGGGTGAACTAACCCTTTAACAACCACTTAGCAACATCCTGGCAACCATTCACAACACCTTAGCATTGTGACAGTGGCCTTTGCAGTCAAACAACACTCACATTTTCCTTAGAAGAAGTACAATTCCATTTATGGAATTATGGATACTATGGTCTAAGCACTTTTCACTTCAGTCTGTTTTCCTCTTGTATTCAAGCCACTGTTTGCCTCTCATGTTGGAGAGCGAACATTATAGTCTTGGACAATGGCAGACATGAATTGTTCAGCTACATAATGGAGAGAGGTGGAGATTCTTTACTATGCATGAAGATAAAGGACAGAACTATACTAGCACATGATATAGACTTTATGCTAGCATGCCATTTTTAGCTCCTAATCATTTCCTGGTTAGAAATTAACACAAATTACTGACAGCCAAACAATTCAAAGGAAGGAGTGAAGCACAGCAGAATGGCATATATAATCTCAGCATGAAACATGAATGAGAAGCTAGATTTTTTTGAAGAAAAGTGAATGGTGCCTGCTAATGAAAAACTCAATCATTGTGGTTGTCAGCACATTGCTATGCAGTTGCTTGAGTGTTCTGGGTGGTTGTTAGGTCGTTGGTGTTCTGAAATGGTTGCCAGGGTGTTACTTTCTACATTCGGAGTGGTTGTTAGAGCATTGCTATGTGATTAATGGCTTACATTTCAGTCAAAGCATATGGCATTTTTTGGCATATGTTACCAATTTTTTATTTTTTTCTGAGCATTTCTGTCATGACAAATCTCGAAATGTTTGGCATGGTAATGATATGACAATGTTGATGTATTTGGTCTTGGCAGAATAGATCTGCTACACTTCTGCTGCTTCAGAGCAAGTACGGGACTTGCTACTGCCAGTACATACACGACATGCTGCTGTGAGCAAGTAAGACATGCTGCTGCTGTACGATATAGCATACATGAATTACTTGTAGCAGATCTATACAGGTGGAGCTGGAGAAGGTGGAGGGTTTCTGAAAGCGTGCTGCAACTGCTACAGAAAATGCTGACCAGTATTTGAAGGTTGAGCAGCGAGCTCATTGGCTACTGATACAGCAGGAAACAATCAGGTGTGCCCTGTAGAGAATGATGTGATTGAGAGCAGATTAAGTTAAAGGATTAGTTCAATTCAGAATTCAGTTTTCCTGATAATTTACTCACCCCCATGTCATCCAAGATGTTTATGTCTTTCTTTCTTCAGTTGAAAAGAAATTAAGGTTTTTGATGAAAACATTCCAGGATTTTTCTCCATATAGTGGACTTCAACAGTTACCAATGGGTTGAAGGTCCAAATTGTAGTTTGCTCTACATGATCCCAGACGAGAAATAAGGGTCTTATCTAGTGAAACGATCGGTCATCTTCTAAAAAAATGAAAATTTATATACTTTTTAACCACAAATGATCGTCTAGCACTAGCTTTGTGATGCGCCACACATTACGTAATCACGTTGAAAAGGTCACGCATGACGTAGGCAGAAGCAAGTGTTTACAAAGCGAACATGCAAAGACTAAGTCAAAGGCCTTTACAAAAAAGTTAAAACAACAATGTCGCACGATTTTGAAGTTGGAGGAGAAAATGAGATAAAGTTTTTCGCCCCTACCGCTGTACTTCCGCCTACATCTTGCGTGACCTTTCCAACGTGATTATGTAATGCGTGGCGCATCACAGAGCTAGTGCAAGACGAGCATTTGTGGTTAAAAAGTATATAATTTTCATTTTTTTAGAAAATGACTGATCGTTTTACTAGATAAGACCATTATTTCTTGGCTGGGATCGTGTAGAGTCCTTTGAAGCTGCACTGAAACAACAATTGAAGTCCACTATATGGAGAAAAATCCTAGAATGTTTTCCTCAAAAGCCTTAATTTCTTTTCGGCTGAAGAAAGAAAGACATAAACATCTTGGATGACATGGGAGTGAGTAAATTATCAGGAAATTTTGATTCTGAAGTGAACTAATTCTTTAAGGACCAATCAGCCTGCGCCATCTAGAGCTTCATGACAGAACTTCAACAAAAGAATGAAAACAGCAAATTAGTTTCTGAAGTTACACTGACAAATATTTAGATGTAGGATTTACTTGGAAACAATTTTCTCTCCGAAATAACTAGTAAATTTCACAAAGTAATTACAAAGAAATGGCAAGTAACATTAAATTAAACGGGAAATTTTGAAGTAGAAAGACTGAAACGGTATTTTCTTTTAAAATGCACTTCAATAATCTTTGTTTTATTTAACTTCAAAAAATATTTTGTAATGCATATGTGCATAATGCTTTCACATGCTTGTATTTTTTTATTTGAAGATTAGAGTGTTGTTGCACTCAGGATTTTACAGGGATAAAGGATGAGCATGAAATGCTATGGATGATCTGACTTAAAAACAATTAAAGTTGATCGATAAGTGCCAAAGAGTGTTGAAAAACAAGTGTTAGTCAGAAAAACCTCCTTGGCACAAATGAAATCATTAGTTTGATCATTTTTGTTTTCCTTAATTGCATCCTCTTCTAGTGCTTCTTTACAGTCTATAAGCATTTGATTGATTTCAATTAAGTAATGGGCCTGTATTTCAGGTTCAGACCAGGTCTAGCATAGTTACTGCCTCTCTGTTAAACATTACCGTCTCAGGATGTGAACCACTGACACACTTAGCCTGTCCTTCATCCTCCGGGTTTTAATGATTAGCCGAGGATATCAGATATGAAAGACACAGCATCGTCCTCGGAGCCCCAATTTCTATATTAACTGGCAGCAGGCTGCTCCATTTTCAGCAATCTAGGTTGATGTGTACTGGAGGAAACCGATGGCACTCTTAAAACGAGTGCCAAGAACTTGTGGTTGGCAATTGCAGCGAGGAACAGAGAGTTTCTGCACAAGTCATCACATAATAAGTCTTTGTACTTGCATATGTCAGAGATTACTTAAAAAATATGCAACATCAAATCAAAATGAACCTTATTTTCTTTATTAATGCATGTTCTTGGTCTTATTGTGAATTAATCAGTGCATGTTATTCCAAATAAAATTTAAACAAGCATTTTAGCATTGTTTTAGCAACTGAAATCAATTTTGTTATGAAGTTTTCTTGCATTAGTATTTTCTATTTTGTAGTTTTACTCATTGCATGTCAGCAGTTAATGATGGAGCATTGTAATTTATAAATCTACATTAAACACATAGATAGTATAGTATCTCATACCATTTGTTATCAAAACCACAATTTTGATTTTGCAGTGCAAAGAATAATAGATTCAAAATGAAATATTCAGCAGCCCCTAAAGGCAATATGGAGAATTTATTTATACATATCCATCTTTGATCTAAATCGTCAATGCTTATCCCATGAGACACGCCTGCCCCACAGCCCTCCCAGAGATATATAGTGGTGGGACGTCATCTGTAAATTGCTTTCTGACTCAGCATGTCCTGGTAAAATTAATTCACACTATACCAGGTACTGGGCCCTCGGTGGTAAACAGCTGGCTGCGTTATTTGCTTCTCTCTCTCTGGTTGTCGCTGGTAAATAGAGACAGCCTGCATGCATCGGTGTCCTTGGACGTGCTCAAAACCAACCCAGTAGGTGAGCAGGCACCAACAAATGAGGTTACCACGGGAACAAGAGAGGGTGGCCTTAGCAGGTGTTTGTGAGACATATAGCATCTGCTGTGAATAACACTTGTACTGCAAAGCATCTTCCTCTATAGCCCTCTTTCTTTCTTCTGATACTGCTGAAACATATATTTTCAATATCTTTGAATACAATTATATCTTTGAATAATGTAATAATGTATTCCAAACTCCATGATATCACATGGTTTGTAAACAAACTGTTGGAATTGTCAGAATTCATGCTTTAGTTTTTTTACTAAGCCCTGGGTATAGTTAGTTTTTTACGCGTACGCTAGTGTACGTGCACAGAACGCACAGCCTTGCAAAGTATACTTCATTCGACTCGTACGCATACACAGGCGTTCGACGCATGCAGTTTTGAGCAACGAGTTACAACCCATGTGAACATCTTTGTATTCTTTCATGCTAGAGTTGTACAAATACTTTCTAACCTGTTCTCACAATCTCGTCTATGTAAGCCTCCATTGTCGCTGTAGCTTGCATGCGTTCCGGTCTGCTCTGTTTATGCAGTTTTTCTTTGACTACCTTGTAAATCGAAGCCCCCAGGGCACAGTTGCCACCTTGTGGATAAACTAATTACTGCAAAAAAAATAAACGCGCATATGCGACCTACGCATACAAAGTATGTGTGGTTACAAAAATCCAGCGGTCTGCGTACTCTTCTGATGATGAAATTCGCGTCATAGGCACGCTGACCCTTGCGTACGTGTAAAAAGTGAAGTATCCGTTGGAATTTAAGCCCTGGGCGTACTTCGTTTTTTTACGCATATGCTAGTGTACGCGCACAGTTGAACGCACAGCCTTGCAAAGTATACTTCATTTAACTCGTACGCATACACAGTCGTTCGACGCGTGCGCAGTTTTGAGCAATCCCTCGCAACAAGTTACAACCCGTGTAAAATCTTTGCTAGAGTTGTACAAATGAGGGTACTTTCTAACCTCTTCACACAATCTCTCGACTATGTAAGCCTCCATTGTCGCTGTAGCTTGCATGCGTTCCGATCTGTCCTGTTTATGCAGTTTTTCTTTGACTACCTTGTAAATCGACGCCCCCAGGGCACAGTTGCCACCTTGTGGATAAACTAATTACTGCAAAAAAAATAAACGCGCATATGCGACCTACGCATACAAAGTATGTGTGGTTACAAAAATCCAGCGGTCTGCGTACTCTTCTGATGATGAAATTCGCGTCATAGGCACGCTGACCCTTGCGTACGCGTAAAAAGTGAAGTATCCGTTGGAATTTAAGCCCTGGGAGTACTTCGTTTTTTTACGCATATGCTAGTGTACGCGCACAGTTGAACGCACAGCCTTGCAAAGTATACTTCATTTAACTCGTACGCATACACAGTCGTTCGACGCGTGCGCAGTTTTGAGCAATCCCTCGCAACAAGTTACAACCCGTGTAAAATCTTTGCTAGAGTTGTACAAATGAGGGTACTTTCTAACCTCTTCACACAATCTCTCGACTATGTAAGCCTCCATTGTCGCTGTAGCTTGCATGCGTTCCGATCTGTCCTGTTTATGCAGTTTTTCTTTGACTACCTTGTAAATCGACGCCCCCAGGGCACAGTTGCCACCTTGTGGATAAACTAATTACTGCAAAAAAAATAAACGCGCATATGCGACCTACGCATACAAAGTATGTGTGGTTACAAAAATCCAGCGGTCTGCGTACTCTTCTGATGATGAAATTCGCGTCATAGGCACGCTGACCCTTGCGTACGCGTAAAAAGTGAAGTATCCGTTGGAATTTAAGCTCTGGGAGTACTTCGTTTTTTTACGCATATGCTAGTGTACGCGCACAGTTGAACGCACAGCCTTGCAAAGTATACTTCATTTAACTCGTACGCATACACAGTCGTTCGACGCGTGCGCAGTTTTGAGCAATCCCTCGCAACAAGTTACAACCCGTGTAAAATCTTTGCTAGAGTTGTACAAATGAGGGTACTTTCTAACCTCTTCACACAATCTCTCGACTATGTAGGTCTCCATTGTTGCTGTAGCTTGCATGCGTTCCGGTCTGCTCTGTTTATGCAGTTTTTCTTTGACTACCTTGTAAATCGAAGCCCCCAGGGCACAGTTGCCACCTTGTGGATAAACTAATTACTGCAAAAAAAATAAACGCGCATATGCGACCTACGCATACAAAGTATGTGTGGTTACAAAAATCCAGCGGTCTGCGTACTCTTCTGATGATGAAATTCGCGTCATAGGCACGCTGACCCTTGCGTACGCGTAAAAAGTGAAGTATCCGTTGGAATTTAAGCCCTGGGAGTACTTCGTTTTTTTACGCATATGCTAGTGTACGCGCACAGTTGAACGCACAGCCTTGCAAAGTATACTTCATTTGACTCGTACGCATACACAGTCGTTCGATGCGTGCGCAGTTTTGAGCAATCCCTCGCAACAAGTTACAACCCGTGTAAAATCTTTGCTAGAGTTGTACAAATGAGGGTACTTTCTAACCTCTTCACACAATCTCTCGACTATGTAGGCCTCCATTGTCGCTGTAGCTTGCATGCGTTCCGGTCTGCTCTGTTTATGCATTTTTTTTTGGCTACCTTGTGAATCGATGCCCCCAGGGCACGTTGTCACCTTGTGGATAAACTAATTACTGCAAAAAAAATTAAATGCGCATTTGCGACCTGCGCGTACAAGTATGTGCGGTTACAAAAATCCGCGTACAGCGCGTACAATACGCGTGTACTCTCCTGATGACGAAATTTGCATCACGCACTGTACGTTGACCCACGTGTATGTGTAAAAAGTGAAGTATACTTTGGGCTTTAGTCTGAACGGTTTCAAAACATATCTTGCAATAAATACAGTAGAAGCATATGAGGGAGTGTGTACTATATCAGGGTGGAGTGATAGAACAAATGGAGCTCTATGATCATAATGTGCTTTACTTATGTCAAGGGCAGGTACCGGCTTCATTCCTGTGAGCTCTTTGTAGAGGCGGCAAAGGATGATGATAGCTTTCCTGTTTTCTAGGTCAGTCTGATGCATGATTCTGTGGAGATGTGCTGTGCCTGTGTCTGTGAGTAATATGCATTTTGAGAGTGAATATGTGCATACACAAACCAGCTGTTCCAATTCAGTCATTACAGTAAACGTAGCAGTTTGGTGAAGATATATTTCCTGTATGTCCAGACCTATCTTTTTTACAGTCTATGGTCCAAGCAAATAGACCTATTTTGTGTTTGCAAACACAAACCTGTTGGCAGAAAATGACAGTTCTGCAGTAGCAGTCTGTGGAAGCCACGGAATAAAAGTATTAAAAAAAGTTCATTTCGAGTTTATATCTCACAATTCTGACTTTTTTTTCTCACAAATCCGAGTTTATATCTCAGAAGGAAAAACAGAATTGTGAGATATACTCGTTATTCTGTCTTTTTTCCCTCAGAATTGTGAGTTTATATCCCACAGTTCTGACTTTTTTTCCCCTCAAATTGTGATATAAACTATACGCGCGGTTATAAAAATCCGGCGGCGCTCTTCTGATGATGAAATTCGCATCACACGCACTGTAAGCTGACCCTCGTGTACGTGTAAAAAGTGTATACTTTGGGCTTCAGTCTGAAGGTCTGGCTACGCGAGACTAGAATGTAACCATCTCATAACTCAACGTACACACTGCATTCTCAGCTTTACCTCAAGGAGCACTATAGCAGGCATTATAGTGTACTTGGACTGTCTTCTAACATGGTAAATTTTTCTTTTGAGGTCAGCTAGTTTCTTTACAGAATATCTCTTTGAATCTTGCTAAAAAAGTAGTTAAAATGTGTATATCTAGCGATAGATAGATAGATAGATAGACAGACAGACAGATTTAATTCTAATAAAATAAATTTAGCAATATTTGTGGAACACAAGAGCACAGGAAAAATTGGGCCGAAAAAAAGAAAAAAAGAACATCAAATGAATAAAAAATAAACAAAGAGCAGCTTCCGGCTGAAGAGCTTTCTAGAGATGTGAAGGGGGAAAGATGATGCTGATGAGAGTGGTGCTGGAGAAGGAAAGCGGCTCTCAAAGACGAAACCATTGTCAAATGAAACCAGACTAGAACATCTGCACCTCAGACAGCAACTAATGAAACCACAGTTTCTTCTCCCTACTTTGCTTTTCACTATCACCAACATGGAGAGCGAGACAGAGAGAGAGTGCTCGACCTTTATTGTAGACAGCCACTGTAAGCGCAAATTACACCGGAATGATTTATGTTAGCTCCTCTCCCAAATCCCACAACATCAGCAAGTGCTCAACGTCCAGATGCAGCCATACCTCTCCCTCTCTCGCTCGCTTCCTTCTACCATTCCACCTAAGATGTCACAAGGACACATCAGCAGAGACATCCTCATTTTGTCCTGCTTGAGAATTGTGTCTCCTGGGTACCTATTTAATTACTTTGTGCTGTTTGATGACAAGAAACACGCACACACACCAGCTACCTTATTGCAAGGTGATGACCTCTGTAAATGTTGAAGGTAATGGCAACAGTTAAAAATGCTCATGCAATTTATCCATCCTCAACCCTTTATTAATTCATTATTATTAGGACAGACACAATTGTTCCCTCTATTTTTGTGGGCGCTGATCTTTGGGACACACTATGAGGGTAGAAACATGTTCAGCATACTTTTGGAAAGTCTACTCCTTCTTAGTGTTATTTTAGTATTATTTATATACTATTATAGTATTTATTAATGGTTTGACTTAGCTTTTAATTTCATATGTTTAGTTTTTATTTTAATTTTACAGCACCAAATGTAACCGGTCCTACTCGACCCCACTCCGAGTGGGATTCGAACCGGTGTCTCTGGCATGGGAGGTGGGCGCACTAACAAGGACGCTAAAGACCACAGTCTCTAAATGTGCCTCTTAAGGCGAGGGGATTGAGGTTTACTTGCCCAGCTCTTTCTAGCTTGCCTCCGTTACACTCACCCCCCTAAACCTCACTCCCATCCGGGTCACGGCACCAAATGTAACCAGTCCTACTCGACCAGCTACAAGCGGGATTCAAACCAGCGTCTCTGGCATGGGAGGCGGGACTGCTAACAAGGACGCTAAAGGCCACAGTCTCTAACGTGCCTCTTGTGGCAAGGGGAGTGAGGTTTACTCGCCCAGCTCTTTCTAGCTTGCTTTCGTTACACTCACCCCCCTAAACCTCCTACTTGACCCGCTCCCGAGTGGGATTCGAACCAGTGTCTCTGGGATGGGAGGCGGGCGCACTAACAAGGACGCTAAAGACCACAGTCTCTAACGTGCCTCGAGGCCAGGGGATTGAGGTTTACTCACCCAGCTTTTACTAGCTTGCCTCCGTTACACTCACCCCTCTAAACCTCGCTCCCATCCGGGTCACGGCACCAAATGTAACTGGTCCAACTCAACCCCACTCCAAGCAGTATTCGAACCGGCTAAAGACCACAGTCTCTAACGCGCCTCTTGAGGCCAGGGGATTGAGGTTTACTCACCCAGCTTTTACTAGCTTGCCTCCATTACACTCACCCCCCTAAACCTCGCTCCCCTTCCGGGTCACGGCACCAAATTTAACTGGTCCTATGCTCCGATCGGGATTCGAACCGGCATCTCCGGCATGGGAGGCGGGCGCACTAACAAGGATGCTAAAGACCAGAGTACTTTGTTAGTCTTTAGCGTCAGTTGCTAGCGTGCCTTTTGAGGCCAGGGCAGTGAGACGCTGTAATGGGGGAAAATTAGGACAATTTAAAGGGCCATGTTCAGACAGGTGGCCCGTTTGACACTATCAGGTGGCCCCGCTCCCTCAAATCATTGAAATTTAACATGCATTTAGAAACCAAACTCTGAAACAACAAAGAAAAGCCAGTTGAGTCTTTCAAGATAGCATTAATAAATATAATTTCAATTAACTGAAAATAATTAATATTAATTTATCAATTTGTTTATAGTCATTTACTAATATTACCTTGAATTTTTTTTCTTTTGGTACTTTCTTGGGTCCAACTTAAATTTTGAGTCTTCTAAATTACTGATCCAAAGTTCAAACAGAATACGAGAGTGAAGTTATTTCTTCAGCTCACTTCACAAATGTGTTATCCACAGGATGTGAGTAGCTGCTGCTGTCCTGTGGCGCGGTGTGTCTCAGCGAGTGGCGTACTGATTGCACATGTAAACACACACAGGTGGTCTGGGCCTGTTTTGGAGCAACTCACATTAGAGCTTGATAAAGACTGATTTTGCTCAACATTATGACAGAACACGCTGTGTCCATTTCTGCACAGATTCACTCATATTACTAAAGCACAACTGTGCATAATCAGTGTTGCCAACTTAGTGACTTTTCAGACCCCTTCATCGACTTTTTTCGAAAAAGCTACTAGCGACAAATCTAGCGACATTTTGGACTGCTGGTTAACGTAGTCGGTAATTTAGCTGTTTGTGAATGTAGAAGGTCTGCACAGTTTTAAAGATGAAAGTGCACACCAAATAAAGTTATTGTCTCCTAAAAGAAAGAATCGATTCTGAACAGACTAAAATGAGTGGTCAGCAATTCCAGTCTCACTTAATGTTACATACCTACGTAACAAATTAGCATAATGCCCGCCTATTGTCTTCATTGGCTGCCCACGAACAATGTCTACTTTGACTCGCCCTCCAACACTGTAGTTGTAGCTGAGGCCTGGAAGAGTTTGGTTTGTGTTGTCGACAAGTCAAGAAGACACTGTTTTATGCGCTGCAAATCCACTTTGCATGCACTTCCAAAGGATGAGGACTCGCGCTGAAATTGATACGGAAAAAACGATGCCATCTTTACAGTTCGTATCACTGCGTATCAAGCCCTGAGGAAGCCTCCGGAGCTGAAATTCAGATATGGTAATGGCCGTTTCGTTTCTGTAAGCGGTACCCCAAATTATAGACTGGGCCATCTGACCAATCAGAGCAGAGTAGGCTCTCAAAGAGGAGGGGTTTAGAGAGACTGAATCTTCGAACTAACCGTTTTCAGAATCTTTGAGAAATTAGGTGATGTTCAATGTATATTATGAGAAAATTAAAGTGTTTTTTGACCTTTGATCCATGTAAATCTATTGTAGGGGACCTCCAAAACAAAATTAGGAACCTTTAAAATGTCATAATTTATTCAGCCTCATGTTGTACTAAACCTGTACTAAAACTTTCTTTCATACAATGAAAGTCAATGAGGTTCAGTGTTGTTTGCATTGTCTGGCTTTACAATGAGCTGATGTTTAATATTTATCAGTGTTTTGTTGCACATATAAGCACACTTATTGACTAACCTCCAGACTGTTGTATAACCCAGTCTGAGTTCAGTGTAGGACGTGTTTAAATAGGCCGACTCGAAGGGGACTCTCTCGTGTGGCAACCAAAGAAGTGTCCTAAAATTGGGACCGTTTTTAGAGCAGGAGCTGCTGCATTACTACATCGAGTAAATCAGTGTGTGGCTCTGCAGCTCCTTTTATGAGATGCCCAGCATCCAGACTATCAGCAGCCTAGGAAACAACACAATAACAGACACCAGAAGTAAACGGGTGAGATTACATCTGTGCATGTTGCTCAACTCGCACAGCCATCAACATAACAAGATTAGAGAATTATCATAAAAAATCAGGGTAAAGCCAACAGGATTAAACAGTGTTTCAGTAACTGAAATGATGCGGGTCTAAACAAAAAGCTGTTATATAATAAACATCTGAAAAATATCAGGAAGAAAAGCAAAGGATTTGAACACTATAGTTCATTTATGTAAGTGAGGATAGCAAAATAAAGTAAACTGTGACATATTATACCCAAAAATTCTTCATACAGTGGACTACCAGTAAAACTGATGAAAATTTGGAGCCAACAATTATTCAGACACTTTGACCTGACCATGTTTTGCTTAAGTGTTATCTGACATAATTAAGATTATTTTTTTCTGACACAGTTTAACGCTGAGATCTTGTCATATTTTATTACCATTTTGTAAACTATAGTGAATAAACTGTATTAATGAATGAAATGTTCAAGGTGTCTGAATAAATTTTGGTTTGACTGTATATCAACAGTTTTAGTAAAAAGCTTGAGATGAAACAAAGAAAAATAAAATAGCTGACAGCTTGAGAGGGTTTTATCTGTTGAGACACTGGGACGCTGACAACACAAAGGATATTTATTTTAATGGCAGTCCATTTACAAAAGAGGAGGTAATTGCTGTCAAAATGCATCAGATTTGGTTTGATTTGGATTTTAAGAATATCCGAAAAACAGCTTGACTTTTGTATTAAAAAGCTGGGCTTGGAGCTGCAGTAGTATGTTCAGTAGGCAGACTTGCTAAGAATAGCTTTCAGTTTGGGAAAATTTATTAACCATGAATTGGTTCAGTTTGGCATCTTGGATGAGATGATCTGTGACATTACACCTCCTGCTGAGTGCATACATTAAACACCCGAAATTACACATGACTCGTTGAACTAAACAGCACTAAATGCCACACAGCCTGAGATGAACTATCGAGGTTGGTCTCTTGCTTCCACTTCCTGTGGAGAGCGCCAGTCTGTTTCATGTTTACGGGCATCAGTCAGCCCTGGTCGTGATTGCGGGCTCATGTCTATCAAATCAACAGCTTCAATCTTTTTTTAGACAGACACAACTAATGCAAGTTTGGTATTATTTGGCTAAAATCAATATAAGTTTTAGTAGTTATCATATAGATAATATAGTGATTCTACAAAAAGCAGGACCTAAGGGTGAATAAATGTTTTTTTTTTTTTTTTTTAGATGAACTATCCCTTTAAGATGCCAAAAGCAGGCTCACCAGGGAATTACATAAATCTGTGGAATTAATCCCAGATCTTACCTCAGTAGGTTTGCGTGCATTTGTAAATCTGAATTTTTTTTTGGCAACCCATGTGGCATTACAACAAAATTGCTCCAACTGAAGTTAAATGCCAAAACGAAGGAGAAGTTAGCATATTAGGAAATCAAGAGAGACGGTGAGATAGACAAAAAAAAGAGAGATAAACGTGTGGCACTATGTTGATATTAAAAGCTGTTAGAAGGATTGGCCTGTGGACACAGCGCTTTGTAAATCCGGTAAGTGGATTTTGCAATACTGTGATAGACTGAGCGTTTTTGCTTGGTTGGTAAAATGATGTGATCAAGCAAAGCTTCAATACAACACGCCCCCCAAAAGAACCAGACAATCACTTGGGTTTGTGTGTGTATGGCACTTTTAACAGCAAGAGCCTCTTCTTTTAATCAAATAACCATATATTTACTTTAATTACCTTTATTGAAGCACTATTAAGTAATTAAAGTATGAAAGGCTTTGGCAAACCATGGGCCGCCACTCTGGACTTAGATGATGGTGGCTGAAAATGAGTCTGCAAATTTAAAAGTGTTTCCTGGCCCACATCAGCTTGACCTGGATGTCAGTTGAGCTCCACTTTTACAAGTTGTCTTCAGAGTAAGACAGTGTGTTAATAAAAAATGCAGACAATTGGACCAGAAAATATAGGCCATCCACACTGCGGCGCTCCACAGGAAAGAAATACCACAAATGAGATCTCTTTAATATCTCAGTTGTTTCTCCTAGGCAGCAATGAGGTTAAACAGACATCAAGGTTTTTACCTATGGCCTGATTCTCAGATTTCAAATGTGTCTCCACTACACTCTTAAAAATAAAGGTTCTTTATTGGTATTGATGGTTCCATGAAGGACCTTTAACATCCATGGAACCTTTCCATTCCACTAAAGGTTCTTTATAGTGGAAAAAGGTTCTTTAGAATTTTGAAATGTTCTTTACACTAAGAAAAAAACTGTTCACTGAAAGGTTCTTTGGGGAACCCAAAATGGTTCTTCAATGGCACTGCTGCAAAATCCCCCTTTTTCAACCTTTATTTTTAAGAGTGTAGAGTTTTGAAGAGATCTCAACCATGTGCTCAGATTTACCAAGACACTAAACTGCAAACAAAAGTCAGAACTCTCAATATTTCTCATTAAATTCTTCCAAGACCAAACGATCTGAGCCGCTATCTACGTTCACTTATTGTGTGAAGATTGTTCTTTCCGTTCTACAGAAAAATAAGAGCAAATGGGTTTGGAAAGACATGAGGGCGAGTAAATCATTTTAGGGTGAACCGTTCCTTTTTAATGGCATCAAACAATGCTTTCTGAGCTTTTACAATTGGACATTAAAACATAAAAGTGCTGCCCTTTCATCCTATCATCATGCAACCCCCAATGCAGCTCATGAACATGGAACCACACATCTTCAACACGTGTGTCTGTATCTCAGGCGGTCACGTGTTGAAACATCTCCATGAAGCAATGCAGCCACCTGAAATGATCCGTTCCACAGCCTGACATCATAGTTACTGCTGGCAGTACAAAACCAGGGCATTGAAAATGGAAGATTATCTTGATTGTGTCATTTCCTTCCAGATTATATTTCCTTCACTGATTTGCTCGACACGTTTTATTTGAGATAAGGTAAAAGTTTTTTCAAATATACATTTCTCTTTTTGCAGACAGGATAATAGTGGAGGATGTGTTTGTACAGGAAGCCAGTGAGCTGAAAAAAATAAAGCTGCTGTTGTCACCTGCTGTTATGTCTCTAATCCCATATTGTGTGCTCTCCTAGCAGGAAAAGCTGTTGCTTCCACAGGCAGACGTCAACTGAACAAAATGAATACAGGACAATTTAATATACTCTATCTTGATCATGACATCACATGTCATTCGTTTGCTCTTAAACAATATTACTGACCAGGAGGAAACATATAAAACATTCCAAAATCACCTACAGAGGAAGCTGCTTTTAACTCTTTACCCGCCAGCGTTTTTTTAAATGTTGCCAGCAACCGCCAGCGTTTTTGATCATTTTAATTTATTGAACCCTACAATATTTTGTTGCATGAATATCTGAACATGCAATATATCAAAAAAAAGAACAAAGCCTCTGCTTTTTTACAGCAACATTTTGAACAAAAAGCTGAGAAAATCGCATTTTTTCAAAGACTACAACATGCATAAGCAATGGTTTTATCGCTTGTTTCTGCTCCTTTTTTGTCTGTGTTTTGATCTGGAGATTCGGTACCTGAATTGCTTGTTTCCTTGAAATTCCGTCAGGAACAGACAGGTAAGATGTCTGCTAAAGATCTGTTAATCTGGAAAGCATCTGCTGTGTAAAAACATTTGATAAACGTCTTAGAAAAAGCAGTTTCACATACAATCTAAATCTTAAACATCTCAAAGACCTCTTTTAAATGTCTATATGACATCTGACAGAAAACGTCCGAGAGACGTATTGCAGATGAGCAAACGCTCTAAAAATACATCTTGCAGATGTAAATGTTGACATCAAATAGACGTTTCCGAGATGTACTTGTGCTATCAGGGTGTTAAGTCATTAAAATCAAATCATTAGGCTAAGTTAAAATGGACCGAATATGATTTATTTTTAAATTATGTGATAAACATTCCAACCGTCCATCCTGTAGGCTAATGTGTTAGCCTATATTTCATCAATAGTATAGAAGTAATAATATTCTGATTTGGTTGATTTAGTAACCGCTCACGGATTCGTCACACTGATTTGTTCAATAACCGGTTAAAGGGTTAGTTCACCCAAAAATGAAAATAATGTCATTAATTACTCACCCTCATGTCGTTCCACACCTGTAAGACCTTCGTTCATCTTCGGAACACAAATTAAGATATTGTTGATGAAATCCGATGGCTCAGTGAGGCCTTCATTGACGGCAAGATAATTAACACTTTCAGATGCCCGGAAAGGTACTAAAGACATATTTAAAACAGTTCATGTGACTACAGTGGTTCAACCTTAATGTTATGAAGTGTCGAGAATACTTTTTGTGCGGCAAAAAACAAAATAATGACTTTTCAACAATATCTAGTGATGGGCGATTTCAAAACACTGCTTCGAAGCTTTACGAATCTTTAGTTTCGATTCAGTGGTTAGGAGCGGCAAAGTCACGTGATTTCAGTAAACAAGGCTTTGTTCCATCATAAGTGTTTCGAAATTTCAATAGTTCACTAAGCTTTGGCAGTTTGATACGTGATCAAAATCACTGATTCGAAACAAAAGATTCGTAAAGCTTCGAAGCTTCATGAAGCAGTGTTTTGAAATCGGCCATCACTAGATATTGTAGAAAAGTCATTATTTTGTTTTTCTGGCGCACAAAAAGTATTCTCGTCGCTTTATAATATTAAGGTTGAACCACTGTAGTCACATGAACTGTTTTAAATACGTCTTTAGTAGCTTTCTGGGCATTGAAAGTGTTAATTATCTTGCTGGCAATGGAGGCCTTACTAAGCCATCGGATTTTATCAAAAATATCTTAATTTGTGTTCTGAAGATGAATGAAGGTCTTACAGGTGTAGAACGACATGAGGGTGAGTAATAAATTACATATTTTTCATTTTTGGGTGAACTAACCCTTTAAAATAACTGGTTCATTAGAGTAATTTGTTATTGAATCAGACTCGAATCAACTGATTGCTTCGCAAAATGATTCACTGTTTCGGAGAGCTCGAAACGCTGTGGACATCTGCTGGTTAAAGCAGTGTAAATGCAAGAGGATGCCGCAAAATTGTTCATGTTCTACAAAACAATAAGTGTTTTCACATATCTTTAAATTATTTTTATAATATTGTCTTTTATTGATCTGACATGATGCAAAAAAGTTTGCGGACTTGTTCTGTTTGATACGTGTTACGACTCTTGATTCAAAACAAAAGATTCGCAAAGGACTCGAAGCTTCATGCCGCCGTGTTTTCACTAGAATAAGATCATTCTTGGGATTTTAAAAGTCTATATCGATAAAGTTCGCGATTGCCATGTATTGTACAGTTTTTTGTAAGTGTATTATTTGAAATAGCTTTTATGTCTGGAGTGCACCTCAAAATGCTGTCCAGGTAGGCAGCTCTTTGAGTTACAATAGTCAAAAATGAGGAAAGTGGTCAATTTTGAAGGGTTTGATTGAACTACAGATCTTCAATAATGTCTATCATCACAGTATGATAATGGGTTTCTGCAGAAGGGGCTTTGAACAGAAGGGGTGTCAACTGTTGCAAGTACATGTTGTTCGTTTCTTGGACGGAGAGAACAATCCTGCCCTAATTCGACTCTCTCTTTTCCTCCCGTATGTTGTCTCATTCGAACACAAACCTGTGTTCACTTTTACTCTCAGCGCCTGTCAGATTTCATTGGCGTCTCGCACTTAAGATTTCATCACCGTGAGACGGCCCTTTCCCCTGGGTCCTGCTGGTAGATGGAACAACATGGTAAAAGGTCAGTGAAGCAGTGAACAAGAGCCAGTACAACTGCCATTGGCTACAATGCAGTGACCAAACAACTCTAATACACACACACTCTTGTACATCTTTCTTTGTGAGGACGTTCATTGACAGCTCCTAACCCCATCACAACTAAGTGCCTAATCCGAACCCTTACCCTAAACCTACCCTTAAAGGGTTAGTTCACCCAAAAATGAGTTCACTCTCATGTCGTTCCACACCCGTAAGACCTTCGTTCATCTTCAGAACACAAATTAAGATATTTTTCATAAAATCCGATGGCTCAGTGAGGCCTCCATTGCCAGCAAGTTAATTTACACTTTCAATGCCCAGAAAGCTACTAAAGACGTATTTAAAACAGTTCATGTGACTACAGTGGTTCAACCTTAATGTTATGAAGCGACGAGAATACTTTTTGTGCGCCAAAAAAACAAAATAACGACTTTATTCAACAATATCTAGTGATGGGCGATTTCAAAACACTGCTTCATGAAACTTCGAAGCTTTACGAATCTTTTGTTTCGAATCAATGGGTCGGAGCGTGTATCAAACTGCCAAAGTCATGTGAACCACTGAAATTAAAATGTAACGAAGCCTTGTTTACTGAAATCACATGACTTTGGCAGTTTGATACACACTCCGAACCACTGATTTGAAAAAAAAAAAGATTCAGAACGACATGAGGGTGAGTAATTAATGACAGAATTTTTGGGTGAAGTAACCCTTTAAACCAATTATAAACTTGACCCAAAAACCAAGTCTAGACCCTCAAACAGGCCTTTAAAGGGGTCTCAGAAAGTGAGGAATGGACAAAATGTCCTTGCTTTACTCTCTTTGTCCTCACCACGATGGTCTACAACTCAAACCGGTCCTCAGAGATAGTTGTACAAGTACACACACACACACACACACACACACACAGACACACATTCATAATATCCCATACAATAAATTACTTTATTAGTCTGCGATTTTAATTTTAATTTTAAAGTTTTAGTAATTTTGTGCTTTTGTCACAAGTTTTTTTTAGCATTTAGTTTTAGAATTTTTTCAGTTAGCTGCCAAAACAACATATAATTTTCATTTATGTTTTTCATCTAATAATTTTATTTTATTTCAATTAACAAAAACAACTTTTAACAGTTTTAGTTAACAATAGCAACACTGCTCCAAGGTACTTCCATGATTACCATGGTACATGTTCAAAGCTAATAGCAGTATCATGTTACTTTTTGGTACTTTGTTTTATAGTGACTGAATGATTACCTTTATAAAACAGTACTGTGACGGTACCATGGTACAATGATGGTATCAGATGATAATACTGTGGTACTTCAAATATAACATGGTACTGAAATGCACAGATTTTATCATTGTAATCTGTGGTATTTCTTAAGTCAAACATCTATCAAAAACACCTTAACAATGTCTCAGCAATCTCCCAAAACATAGCAGTGTGCTGCATCCAATCACATAGCAACTTGGCAACAACCACTCAGAACACCTGTCCAAACTCAGTCTGGAGGGCCACTGTCCTGCAGAGTTTAGCTCCAACTTGCCTCAACACACCTGCCTGAAAGTTTCTAGTATGCCTAATAAGACCTTGATTAGCTAGTTCAGGTGTGTTTAATTGGGGTTGGAGCTAAACTCTGCAGGACAGTGGCCCTCCAGGACCGAGTTTGGACACCCCTGCCTTATATCAACCACATAGCAACATGAATTACAATTTCTTCTGAAAATGTAAAAATCTAGTAAATAAATGAGGGTTAGCATATAATCTGATGAACTCTGGCAACCCTGCTGAGGCTAAACCATACACAAAGACTAAATCTATTCAAAAACTGACAGGATGCACTTTGAGAGAGACCAAGATTGTCAGCATCAGTTATGAGGCATTCATAACTATGAGTGATGCTCCTGCGTTTGTTATTTGCAGTAGAGTTGTGATTGTTCATTGAGGTGGCACAGGTGACATTTTCAGCCCTCTCACACACACACACACACACACTTAGCCTCTCTTGCCAGACACACAGAAGACGAAATGCGCCTTTAACAGAAGATGACTGTTCTCAGCTAGCAGTGTCATTCTTTTATTCCGCTTCTTAAAGGTACAACACAGCTGAAGCCCAGGGGTGCTGTCAATGGCTATGTTTAAATTGCCAATCATCAGAGGTTATTCACTAAGAAATGTGGTTGTTTTACTGTCATTTTGTTGCTGTTTACTTGTACTTCAATCCACAACATACAATGTTTGAATCAAATGCAATAGGCCTGTTTGTGGATGCTGTTTGTGTTTCTACCATTACTCAGTTTTTAAAAACAAATGAAAGGTAGCCTACATATAAAACAGGTAGACCTGTTAAATTTCACATAAAGCATAATGAAGGTATTTCAATGGAACTTGGCCTTTATTACATTTTGTTTTTTTCTTTATTCTTCTGTACTAAAGTAGATGGTTTCGAAAAATGTACAACTCAAATAACCAGCGTTATTTTTATTATTTTTTTATTTATATATTATTATAGTATTTATTAGGCTAATAGTTTGAAATAGCTTTTATGTTTATATTTTCACATAATTTAATTTTTACATTTTTTATTTTTCATTTTTTATGTGCTTTTTTCTACTTAGCTTTATTTTATTTTTAATTAAATTTTAGCTTTAGTAATGTTAGTACTTCAACTTATTTTTAGTTTTAAGTTTTTCATCTGATATTTGATCTTTATTTTAGCTTTATTTAAATTAACGAAAATTCATAGTTTTAGTTGACAATAACTAAAACTAGTTAGCAAATAACGTGTGTGTGTGTGTGTGTGTGTGTGTGTGTAAAAGAATTAAAGGATTAGTCCACTTTCAAATTAAAATTTCCTGATAATTTACTCACCCCCATGTCATCCAAGATGTCCATGTCCTTCTTTCTTCAGTCGAAAAGAAATGAAGGTTTTTGATGAAAACATTCCAGGATTTTTCTCCTTATAGTGGACTTCAATTGACCCGGTTGAAGGTCAAAATTACAGTTTCAGTGCAGCTTCAAAGGGCTTTAAACGATACCAGACGAGGAATAAGGGTCTTATCTAGAGAAACGATCGTCATTTTCTAAAAAAAAAATTAAAATGTATATGCTTTATAAACACAAATGATCGCCTTGCAAGTGCTTCCGCCAGACCGCACTTTCGTATTCTTCAAAAAGCTTACGCTGTATGTCAACTTACGGAACGAACGCGGCGCCAGTTCCGTTTTTTCCGTAAGTAGAATAGGAAAGGTGTCGGACATACAGCGTAAGCTTTTTGAAGAATACGAAAGTGCGGTCTGGCGGAAGCACTTGCAAGGCGATCATTTGTGTTTAGAAAGCATATTCATTTAAAAAAATTTTTAGAAAATGACAGATCGTTTTGCTAGATAAGACCCTTATTCCTCGTCTGGTATCGTTTAAAGCCCTTTGAAGCTGCACTGAAACTGTAATTTTGACCTTCAACCGTTTGGGGTCAATTGAAGTCCACTATAAGGAGAAAAATCCTGGAATGTTTTCATCAAAAACCTTCATTTCTTTTCGACTGAAGAAAGAAGGACATGGACATCTTGGATGACATGGGGGTGAGTAAATTATCAGGAAATTTTAATTTGAAAGTGGACTAATCCTTTAAGTGCAGAAATAAGCTTTCACATTTCTACTTCTAAATTTTCTATTAACATTATTTATTATTTAAAGTATTATTGTCAATGAAAAACATTTACATGAATTGTTCAGTGAAAACTGTTTATTTGATCTGTAAAATCGTCTCAAATTTTTTTTTTTTTTTTTTTTTTGGGGGGGGGGGGGTGACAACTTCATTCATAACATTATTCAAAACATTATTGATCTTAATATATAGCCAACTGTTGCATTTTCTGTGATTTACTCTTAAAAGAATCAGGCAAATCATACTGCAATCAAACCATGTCTGAAATCTACCTGCTTACAGATGTTTCAAGGTTTCCTCTTCACCGTGTTAGGTCAATGTCTGTGATATTCACAGTTATTGTGCCTGTAGACCATGGCCACGCCCATATCCTGACATCTGGCATGTGATTGGCCAGTATCCTGAATCCCAGCAACAGCTCTTGGGTGTCTCCTCCCCCTTTTTGTCTCCACAAAGAGCTCAGCGCTGAATGAAGTGAATCAGCCTCAGACTGCTAGAATAGTAAGAACCTTTTCTCCCCGTCTGTCTCTCTCGCTCTCTCCGTCTGTCTCTTCACTCCCATCTCTCCCTCTCTCTCCATTTGTCCTCCTCTCTCTCTCACACACACAGACACACGGCATTATATGCTATCCGTCTATCCATCCATCCATCCATCCATCCATCCCGTGCACAGCCCAGTGAGGGATCAGCTAGACAGAGAAAAGCAACAGATCATGTTCTCAGAAGCAGATCCAGCACAGCTCTGAGACATCAGCTTCTGAGATGAGACTCCATACATCCTAATTCTCTGTCCTGAAGACCTGGACAGAAACAAAACAAAACAAGGACTTTGCAGACACCAAAAGAAGTCTGGACATTATATCTTCACAGGATTCTTGAACCCAAACCAGGTCCACCGGGACGTACGAGGGTGCTTCGGCGTTTGTTTTTCTCTCTTTTTCGTGGCTGGCGAAGGGGCCGGTGAAAGTTAGCCAAGACGCCGCGTGCCGTGCTCCGCGTGAAGAATGCCCAGGCGCGCCTGCCCAAGCCTGTGGACACGGCGCCGGCACCCACGCCGGGCCTTTACATGGAGCGGTCACAAAGTCGCATCAGCTTGTCCGCATCCTTTGAGGCCCTGGCCATCTACTTCCCCTGCATGAACTCCTTCGATGAGGACGATGGCGGTGAGTGGATGTATATGTGTGTCCGAGGATGTGGGTTTGCTTTTTCCAAACTGTGACACCTGGAAGTTAGGGTTAAGGTTGAGATTTTGAGGTTATCGGTACGGGTTAAGAAAATGTGGCTTTGTGGTTCAGGATTTTGGCTGGAAGCCAAAAGAGGTTATGGGTTCGAATCCCACAAGACTTTTTTGAAGGATAGTTTCAACCTGATCTCATGAGAGACTATTTTACAAGGTGGCAGATTCGTATATGAATTTAATTCATATAGAAAGTTACAATTAAAAAAAAAAAGTAAGCATGAAGGTCCACCCCTAAACATAACCATCAGTGAGGCGTACAGATCGTACAGAAACATACGAATGAAATTGTACGAATTATCCACCAATTCGCCAAAATTGACAATAGCTACAAATTGCCATGAGATTGTGTTTATTAGTTCACTCAAAAATGCAAATTCTGTCATCATTTCAAACCTGTATTAGCTATTTTAAAAAGTGTTTCAACTGTTTTTCTCTATTCAGTCAAAGTCAATGGGGTCCAAAACAACATTGGACCCCATTGACTTTCATTGTATGTCCAAGAAAAAACAGTCATATGGGTTTGAAATGACATGAGGGTGAGTAAATGATGGCAGAATTTTTATTTTTAAGTGAACTATCTCTTTAAGCAACACACCCCAGATTACTCCAGATAATGTGCTTTGGATAAAAGTGTCTTTTAAATCACAAGTCAGGTGTCTTCAACCCAGATATCCTAGAGAATAATGGTTATCCTGTGGTTTTGTGACTCATTTGGGTCATTAGTGCAACATTTCATTTTGTACAAAATGATGCTCAGTTTCTTTGCCAGTCTTGGGGTGTTTGCAAGCCCACAAACTCTTGAAAAATGTGGCCACATGCGTGGTTTGGGTATATGGCCGTGTCAGCTTGCTCGTTTTGCATATGCAATAAAGAAAATGGTGTGGTTGCTTACTTGAGTGGCGTTTGAAATCCATATCTGTAATCTGAAATGGTAAAAAAAAAAAAAGATCCTTATGATGAATACATGCATATGCACACACAAAACGCTTCCTTCAGCCGGCATTCTAATCAGACAGAGGTTTTTATTAATGAAGGCATTTAATCACAGCGTTGACACTCCAATGCTAATATAGCTGTGATTTTCTCCAGGTACGGCTGTGGCTCATTTCAAACAACGTCTGATTGCAGGTTAATGTCTGTCTCAAATCCATCAGCAGACATCATGGCGTTAATTTAGCGCTCATTAGAAATATTCCGACTGCACGGTGTGCTACTTGCTGAGTGTTTTAGGGTTGCAATTTTGCATAATTTCCCAAGTGCTTTTAGTCTAGGCATGCTATAAATCTCTCTCACTGTCCCTGTGTGCTCTCTTCCTTTCTTGATCACCCTCATTTCCTTTTTTGCTGTCCACTCACCCAAAAAACCTTTTACACAGCCACCGTCTATCCGAGACATCCACACACCCACCCATGCGCGCACACACACACACACACACACACACACACACACACACACACTCTCTCTCTCTCTCTCTACCCTTGGCCTGATTACAGACTACTCTGCAGGAGAGAGACTAGTATTGAGAGGAAAAGATTGTGCCTAGCTGATGATCTTCTTCGTTCAACATGTGCACATCACACTCAAACAAACACACACACACACCACAAAAACAGTGCACACTTATAGCACTTTCTGGCTTATAGCTCAAAGTAACATGCATTCATATGCGTCTTCAATTTTCACTTTGTATAAAATATTGCACACATGATCATTGAGATGCATCAAATTATACGCTGTACTGTGCATTTGTACAATCTGTGCTGTCTTGCTTTTGAATTATTAGCATATTCTATTGGTTTTAGACATATGGGCCTGTCATTTAACTAATCAGCTCACCGCATCTCCTTTTTATGCCGATACATACTTGCATAAATCAACTTAATCAATGCAAATCGCACTAATGAATATGCTAATTACTGGAACACAAACGACACATTGCAAGTGCTTTAGTTTAACACCTATTGCTGAATGTCAGATGACTGAAAATGCAGTGGTGATTTATAACAAATAAGACTCAAAACAGTGATACATTGTGGAAATTATATTGATATTTGACGTTATTTTGCGTCTGTTTGCAACCATTTAAACCTTTTGTTTATGAACATGAAGATCGACACAAAGATTTTCTACAAAAGACGGAGAAAATGCAGTAACAAATGAACTCGCTGGTGATTTCGTAATAACATCCATTACTCACTGCTCAAACCCCGGGACATTTCTGACCACAAATATAGAAGCAAAATTATCTAGTGAAAAAAAATGAACTACCGCATGATATTAATGCTTTTCGGACGGATCCATTAATCAGAAGAACGAGGGGAGTTAATGATGTCTTTGTCAGTCCATTTCAGAGAACTACTGAATGTTAAGGTTCTTTGGCTGTGTTGTTTTCACATCTCAAGTTACCTGCAACTGATCTGATACTTTAGAAATTGAAGGATGATATTGCAATACATAAACATGATGTCTTGCTCAAAAGGCTCTCACTGAAACAGATGTATAAAACTGAAGCTATGAGAGAGGCGACTGCAATTGCAGTCTGCAGGCTAATATATCTTTTTAAAATAATGAGCCATTAATGACTACAATTCACTCTTTAACAAGACAGCTGTGTTCTCATCTTTGTTCTACCATTATGTACCCAAACTAACACGTGTCCTAACCAGGCACAACACAAGACACACTAAAGCAATAAGCCTAGTGAAGCTGTGGTTTACAGTGAATGTAGAGTAATTTACAACAGCTTCGAACGTGGCTCAACCAATCAGAATTAAGGACCGGAACTATCCGTTTTATAAAGCCATTTCTTGCAATGTAGTATTTGTTCTTACTAAAAGTGAAAATGTGACAATGAAATGTATTATTTTTGTTTATTCTATTTATTTATTTTTTTTATTACATTTTACTGTGATTTTTGTTACAATAAAGCCCGCTAGGCTTTTTGGAGTTTGTATTATTGAATTTTGTGGTATTCTATCTTATTTTAACTCTGTTCAATGCTAATAAAAAAAATAGGCAACTATGAAATATAACGGAGTGTCTATTTACACTAAGTACTAATAGTGTCCCTTGTTGGCAAACGCTATTTACACTAGCTCTGCCCACCAATGTCTGGTTGGGCCTCTCAAATTTTAAGAAAGACAGCCAAAATTCAGTGTCTTCAGTGGCGCAGCAGTAGCAAGTAAGGCTTGTAGACCTGGCTTTTAACGCAATCGATGCAGGTTCGAATCCACCTTTTGCCTAGCTTTTGCATCTAATTGCTATTTACACTAAGTGTAAATAGCATCTATCGCTATTTGCACTTAGTTCATATAGCCGCTGCCAATATATAATTCAATGAAAAGGCACATAGGTCCCTACAGTTTCTTGGACTTCACGTTGTTGCTTTGCAGCATTTTTGCTTTCAGTGAGTTTAAAAAAAAACTTGCTGGAAACTTTTATTGCATCCCATCTGGTCATGAAATTGCATTAAACTGCATGTATCTTAAAGAAATGATCCAGCATAAGCAAAACATATCTGCATAAGCAAAAAAAGAGAAAAAAATGAAAAAAGATTGAATACAAAGTTCTGTCATGAAACTCTAGATGGCACAGGCTGATAGGTCCTTAACTCAATATGCTAGCAATCACATCATTCTCTACAGGGCACAGCTGATTGGTTCATGTCACATCAGCAGCCAATGAGCTTGCTGCTCAACTTTCAAATACTTGGTCAGCTTTTGCTATAGCAGTTTGCAATGCGCTTTCAGAAACCCTCCACCTTCCCCAGCTCCACCTGTATAGATCTGCTACGGGTAATTCATGTACGCTATATTGTACAGCAGCAGCATGTCTTGCTCACAGCAGCGTGTTGTGTATGGATTGGCAGTAGCAAGTCCTGTACTTGCTCTGAAGCAGCACCAATAGTCAACAGCAGCAGCAGTGTAGCAGATCTGTTCCGCCAAGACCAAACATATTAACACTATAATATCCGTTACCATGCCAAACACTCCAAGAGTTGTCATGACAGAATGTCCGATGTCACCCACCCATTGTGTGAATTTGAACTGCTTCCCTAAAGCAGGAGATTTAATTTTTAATATGGCTTACCTTACAGTTTCGTGGACTTCATGTTGTCACTTTGCAGCATTTTCGCTTTCAAATTAAAAAAAAAAAAAAAAAAAAACTTGCTGGAAACTTTTGTTGCATCCCATCTGGTCAGGAAATGGCATTAAACTGCACGTATCTTGAAGAAATGATCCAGAAAAACCTACATAAGCAAAAAAAAAACAAAAAAAAACATTTTTAGCATTTTTTTTCCTGGAAAATGCAAAATAAAAACTAAAAAGACACATTTTGGGGGGATTTTTAAGTAAAATGCAAATATAAGTTCTGTGTGATCACAGACATAAGTGAGAAATGACTTAATCCGGTACGTTTATTTTGCAAAAAATATTTTTGATATGGGTTACCCTACAGTTTCATGGACTTTACGTTGTCGCTTTGAAGCATTTTTGCGTTCTGTGAGGGTAAAAAAAAAAAAAACTTTTGCATCCTATCTAGCTAGGAAATGGCATCAAACTGCATGCATCTTTAAGAAATGATTTAGAATAACCTGCATAAGCAAAAAAGAAAAGAAAAAAAACAGATTTTTTTAAAGCAACACAAAATAAAGGCTAAAAAGACATTTTGGGGGATTTTTCATGGTAAAATACAAATAAATGTGCTGTGTGATCATGGAAATAATTGAGAAATTACTTAATCAGGTTTATTTTGCACATAATATATTTGATTACTGTCCTCTCAAACTCAAAGTCAAAGTTACTATGTTCAGACTGCTTTCACCCTATGCTTGTTTCTTCATTCTGTGTTAAAATTTAATCTAACAGCCACACAAGGGGGTTCAACACCTATATAACACACTCGCTCAACAGCCATGTCGACAAGAAGGGCCCGAAGCCTTTGCGACACGCATCAGACTCAACGTTGCCTCCCACCGCTTGTCTTGGTGCATTCAGACTTCATCTTTCATATCCTGTTTGCTGTTTGATGCAATGTGTACTAAGAATCCCAAAGCACAACATGTCTCGCTCCCCCCTCCACCAGCACAGGAACAAATCTCTACCGAAGAAAAGCGAACGCTCTGAAGTCTCGAGGCTTATTAACCCTCCTACACTGACAGGTCCTGCATTGATGCTGCTGCTCAAAATAACTCGCAAACAAACACACACATGCCATCAGTGAGATGTCATATGGCGGCAGGCGCACATTCTGTGTTGCATAAGAGCGTAGTGAATCAAGGACAGAGGAAAAGATAGAAGGAGGTCAGGATGATTGATACTCGTAGCATCCGTCTCCAATGTGCATGTGTGTCCGTGCTTATGGGATTTAATGGTGACATTGATTATCAGCATGTCTTTGGTTTTAAAAAGCAGGTGAAGGATGAGGGGTGAAGATATTTATATTGTAAAATCAGAGTCATACTTATGTGTCAGAGAAACAAGCACGCAGCCATCTTTAGAATTTTGTGTTTGAACTTCCATTATTGCAATACCTCTTTATATTTCTATGGCATCACTGTCAAAGAGTAATCAGGTGGTGAAGAGGATTTACTTATTGTAGAGCTAACAAAAGTTATAATGAGCATTGTAATGTTTCAAGTGGATGTCATAACAAATGTCAGTAGACCGGGAAGATTTTAAAATGAGAAGTTCATTCATAAATCCGTAAGGTCTTACCTTCATCCTGAGGAAATACAAACCCCGGGGCCGGTTGCATAAACTGCTAACACTAGTCTTACAAGTTAGTCATCAAATATTTTTATTTAAGACTGTTCAAAACTTTTTTAAGTCAGTTACATAAAAACTTTGATTGATCTAATTTGATATTGAAAAGTAAGAGTGATTACCCCTTACTAACTGTTAGTTATTCATACTAGTTCTTAAGATACAGTCTTAACATAATGGCTATTTATGCAACTGGACCCCAAGACAGAACACAACGAGTGCAGCGCTGTGCGCTACATAAGGTCTTTACACTGAATGTTTTCATCTATGTACACTACCATAAAGATAGAGTAAAAACAGTAATTTTGTAAAATATTCTTACAATTTAAAGGGGCTATATGTACAATTCAAAAGCCCTTGTTATTAGCGACACCGGTGGCCGTTAAGTGAACAGCAGCCAGCAACTTATTGCTCGTGCTTGCACTCGTACACTCAATAGACGGAACGTGATTCAATGCCCCTCACGGCATTAGACGTAAAAAGAAGTTGGAAATACCTTTGCCTAGATATACTATTGACGAACATCCCGACGCTGCCCACATTGCTGATAGCAACGTTTAGATGAATATGTAAACATGCTGCGCACTTTCCTCTCAACATGGCTGTGGGAACTAGGGATTACTGCAGCACCCCCTGCCGACAGCTGTTTCACTAGATTGGAATTTAAAAATTTGAAGGGGTCCTTGATTATGATTGCACTTTTTTAACTTTAGTCCGTGTGTAATGTTGCTGTTTGAGCATAAACAACATCTGCAAAGTTACGACACTCAAAGTTCAATACAAAGGGAGATATTTTCTTTTACAGAAATCACTTTTTAAGGACTACAAAAAATGGCTGGTAGGGACTACAACGAGCTTCTTCCCAGGTTAGTGACATCACTAACCATAAAATTTGCATAAACCCTGCCCCCGAGAACACACAACAAAGGGGGTGAGGCCATGTTGGGCTGCTTTAGAGAAGAGGAAGAGTTGTTGTAGTAGAGTGTTGTTACCATGCCGTCATTTTACACCGGACTGCTTCACAAACGAGGGTCAATGAGCAGGTCTTATGAGCATATTTTGAGCATATTTTGCATTTGAGCATTTTAAAAATAAGGCGCTAAAGATAAAATAAGTTAAACTTCTAAAAAATGCGTCTCGAGACTGCGTTTTTTCCCCATTCCACTGCCTAGGTGTTGTGTTTTTGCTTTCAAAAGTTTTTGCTTTCTGTGTGAATCGGCCCTAACTCCTGAGCGCCAAACATTTGAGTATCACAAGGTAAGATGCAGATTTTTGTGCTGCCGCCATGTAGTGAAAATATTAGTAGTTTAAAATATTAAAAAAACTATCCTACCTTTAGGGAGAGGTGTGCTATTAGTAGCGTTCCAGCTTATTTTCTAGCAAGTTTACTATAGACTTGCATTGAAGGAGCCATATCTAGAAACCAGAGTATCAGAGACTTGTGCTAAAGCTGTTTTGACTTGAGCCAGTAAGCAACACTGTAGCAAACACCTAGCAAAGCACGAAAAACCACCCTAAACATCTTAGCATCAAGGTGGTAAGTTTTGCATGATTAAGAAACACACACGTTTCTTCAGAAAATGTAAAAATGTAGTTTTATTTCTTACTTTTTAAACAGTCTTTTATTTTAATTTCATTTTTTGCAAAAAATATCTTCAGACTCAATCGGGGTTCATTCAAATAGGTCTGGTTAAAGACAATCTGAAGTGGCATCACTTTATCAAATGTTACGCTCTTTTGAAAATGTCACGAAAGCATTTCTATGGTAGAGATTGCATGTCTGTTTCCATTGCCCAAGTTCAATTATTTAGAAAATGTCAGTGTGATAAGTGTGCAGCAGTGGATTCACATATGAGCTGGTGTGTGTTTGTGTAGTGATCTTAAATCAATGGCTGCTGAAGTGCTGTTCGATTCCCAGCCATCATGCACAGGTGAGAAAGCAAGCTGTCGTTTTTTTCCCAAGTGGAAAAAGAGAAAAATCTATCACATGATGCCAATGTGAAGACAACAGTCTGTCCAATCAGATGATAAAATTTCTTGTTTCACACTGATGCATATTCTGACTCATAGTATAATCATCATTCATTGTTCCTGTTAGAAGCATCTCATATACAAAATATTTTTTGTTCTAATTTTGAAACGTGAGCCTACGTCAAAATCTTTTTTATATACATAAAAAACAAATATATAAAATGAAATCAGCAATTTCTATTTTTAAAAGATTTTAATAAGGTAAATACTGTAGCATCTTTTCAGATAAATAATGTGTTTAAATAGTTTAATTAGTTTGATTACAAGCATAAAAGTTGCTACATAGAACGAGAATTTAATGCTGATTTCTGATTTCTACAAAGATCAAGTTTCAATCATCAGTCTTTTACAATAAAAAAGGGTCAACATTTTAAGATCATACACAAAAATGGTTTTTAAGAAATATAAAAGAAAGAAATATAATAATTTAGTGAGGCTTATGCTTAAATTTAAAGTGTATAATTTATGTGTTATTTTAGTATCATTGAGATGATCAGTTCAGCAGAAACAGGGTATTTTATTAAAACAAACTAAAACCACACACACAAAAAAACTTTTTTGTCACTTGAAATTAAATAATTCATTAATGAAATTAAATTTTCATTTAGTTTAACTACGTGCAAAAATCAAAAAAACTGGAAAAAAAATAAATAACATTTATTGACATTTTTAAAAACAAAAACTATTAAAAATTACAAAAATGCAAAAATGATATATAAAAATACCAACTACACACTTCAGCTTTAAATGAATTTTATTCAGGTAAAGTGATTTGATTTTAAGGATGTTACTGGAAAAAGTAAAATAGTGTTGTTTTTTTGTTGTTGTTTTTTGTTTTTTTGCAATGCAAAAGTATTTTTAAAAAATATGCTTTGCAGATCAGATCATTGCGCACACGAGCCTTGTAAATGCAGCACTGATTGATCTCTCTTTTCCTTTCCCAGCGTGTCCTCTGACAGTGTAGCATGCAGGTGCATTTGCTCTGCACCCTTTGTGTTGGCATATGCAGTCAGAAAGCACAGCGATACAGTGACGCGCGGGAACAAGAACAGATGGTTGTGCACAAATGCTCAGATTTACCTGCTGTCATGTCCTTTACTACAGCCTGGAACTGAGAATCATGTTATGGACTTTTATTTTGATCATCAATAATCATTATGGTTGTGATTGAATCTCACAAAAACCGGTCCAGGCCACATTTCACCTCAAAAACAAAAGAAAAGAAAAGAAAGAAAATAAAATTAAAGCCTATTAAGCCTATATTATAACTATTATCTGAATAGTAAGTCTAAATAGAATCTCATTAATGTAATACAGTATTTTAGGCTTAATTTTCTTTAGACAAAATATAACTTAATATAAATAATATAATATAAAACATAACTTATATTTCATCACTTTTTTCTTAAGTTTGAGGTGAAATATGATCCAGTATGTTCTTGACAGTTTTTCATGAGATTCACCATCATAGATCAATAAAAAAATAAAAATAAATAATTAAATTACACACTAGCAGGGAGTGCATCCAACAACTTTGAGGTTTCATAATTAATTCATTTAGAAATAGAGTCAATATAATAATATTATAATGACAATTACATCTACATAATGATGGAATAATGGAATAACAGGTGTGCAGTGCATCCAATGTTACAAATGAATATCATAATTGAAAATCCTAACCAAACACGCATTTGTTTTTAATACACTGCTTGGCAGAAGTGTTCGGTGAGCACATCAGTTTAAGTAGCAGTTGACTTGTGTAGTAAATCACAGTCTGTTTTGTAGCATTAAGTCTCTCTGAGCAGATATGCAGAACGAGACGGTTTAAACACTCAATTGCTCAATTATTGCCGCCTACACATTATTATGACTGAAGTATCTGAAACAGCATCCGGTGGCCCACATTTTCAATGGACACACTGTTCTGAAAGGCAATTAAGTCAGAGTTGTGAATTAGTGGTACTGGTGCTCATGCAGGTAATATGAGTTTGAGTCCGGCTTGTGTGTCACTTCCTGTGGCCAGTTGCATAAATATAGCCATTATGTTAAGACTGTGTCTTAAGAACTAATGGCCAACTAGCAGTTAGTTTTTGTGTATCAAATTAGACATCAAATCAGAAATGTTTCTTGAGCAGCAAATCAGCATATTAGATTTATTTCTGAAGGATCATGTGACACTGAAGACTGGAGTAATGATGCTGAAAATTCAGCTTTTACATCACAGGAATAAATTACATTTTAATATACTGTATATTCAAATAAAAAACAGTTATTTTAATTGTAATAAAATTTTACCATATTACTGCTTTTACTTTGTTTTTACGGTAGTTTGCACAGAAGAAAACCTTCAGTATATAGTCTAAAATGATTTAAAGTGAACAAAATGGACCCCGTTTACTTTCTTAAAGGGTTAGTTCACCCAAAAATGAAAATTCAGTAATTTATTACTCACTCTCATGTCGTTCCTCGTTAAGACCTTCATTCATCTTCAGAACACAAATTAAGATATTTTTGATGAAATCCGATGGCTCAGTGAGGCCTCTATTGCCAGCAAGATAATTAACACTTTCAGATGACCAGAAAGGTACTAAAAACATATTTAAAACAGTTCATGTGAGTACAGTGGTTCAATCTTAATGTTATGAAGCAAAAAGAATACTTTTTGTATGCCCAAAAAAAACAAAATAACGACTTTTCAACAATATATCGTGATGGCCGATCTCAAAACACAGCTTCATGAAGCTTCGAAGCTTTACGAATCTTTTGTTCCGAATCAGTGGTTCGGAGCGTGTATCAAACTCGGAGCGCCAAAGTCACATGAACCATTGAAATTTCAAAACACTTATGACGTAACAAAGCCTCGTTTACTGAAATCACGTGACTTTGGCGCTCCGAACCACTGATTCGAAACAAAACATTCGTAAAGCTTCGAAGCTTCATGAAGCAGTGTTTTGAAATCGCCCATCACTAGATATTGTTGAAAAGTCGTTATTTTGTTTTTTTGGCGCACAAAAAGTATTCTCGTCACTTCATAACATTAAGGTTGAACCACTGTAGTCACATGAACTGTTTTAAATATGTTTTTATTGCCTTTCTGGTCATCTGAAAGTGTTAATGATCTTGCTGGCAATAGAGGCCTCACTGGGCTATTGGATTTCATCAAAAATATCTTAATTTGTGTTCCGAAGATGAACGAAGGTCTTACAGGAGTGGAACGACATGAGGGTGAGTAATAAATTACTGAATTTTCATTTTTGGGTGAACTAACCCTTTAATAAATATTTCTGGTCTTGTGAACGATTCTTCAGTGCACATTATTATAAAGTGGTTTTCAATCAGATGAAAATAGATGTGTCTGATTTAAGGCAGAGCTTAGTACAGTTTCATACTAATATTACTCGGGGGAGAAAATAGATTTCAGGCAAAGAGTTACTTATTTTGAGTTTCATTTAAGTAATGGATGGTAGGGTAAATGCACTCCCATCTCTTAATGATATTCACACATTACCAGCTTTTACATATTTTAAAAAATTGAAGATAGAAAGTTCTGAGACAATCTATACTCAAAGAAATATTGTCTGGCTGAACTATTGTAGGCAGTGTTTCTACACAATGTAAACAATGTACACTCTACTTAAATACCTACATTAGCACAAATCTAAGGGAATTAAATAAACTCCAATAGAATTATTACTCTGTACACACACATCCTCAACATATAAAACACAAGTGGCACTCTTCACTACAAAGGTAACCTCCAAAATACCAACAAACTCATTTAAAAAATTCAGATATGGTAATAGGCCTTCCGTTTCCGACATGTGCTGTAAGCGGTAGACCAATCATAACATACTGAGCCATCTGACCAATCAGAGCAGAGTAGACTCGTGGAAAGGAGGGATTTATAATCTTCAAACGAACCATTTTCAGACCCTTTGAGAAATGAGGCGATGTTCAATGTATATTATGAGAAAAGTGTTTTTTGACCTTTGATGCATGTCAATCTACTGTAGGAGACCTCCAAAACAAAATTAGAAACCTTTATAATTGCATAATAGAGGCACTTTAAGAAAAACGTCAGTTAATTGCTAATCAAATAATGAAATAAATATATATATATAAATTATATTAATATAGATGAACTTAAACTATCAGCAATGATAAAATACTCAAATTATTTTATATTTTAATCTAATGTCCACAGTGAACAGACTCTTGTGTCTGATCTACAGCTATACTGAAGCTCTAGTATGAAAAATCAAACTCATAAAATCCCAGAAATATCCCAGGTATATTAATATAACTCTCATATATTTGCTTCTGATAAATGACCTTCTGAGGTCATTTTCCCCCCTTGCTTTCATTTATAGCTCAGATCAAAGCTCTTACGTTCACTGTCTCCTGAAGCTCACTTCTCTTTTAGCGTGTACGGAAAACGTCAGAGCTGAATTATGCCAGTATATGAGTAAATATTTGGCATAATTTTTGGCTGAGACGGACGCATCTGTGTATGATCAGACCCTCCACTGTGATTAAACAGATGGGCTCTCATCTAACCACTAGCACATGCTTAATGCTTCTGTATTTGGGGCTTTAAAAGGATTTTAACACATTCATATGTGGAGCAGGACAAGAACATGTCCAGGTTATAAAAATAAAAATATATATATAATAAAATAAAAATGACTTCAAAGTAAATATTTAGAAGAAAGGGGAGCATTTTTATTAATTTTAATTTGATTAAAATGTTTGCATTCTAATCTCAATGTATTGCTCCATTTTCCATAATGTAGATTTCCCATAATGCATCTGGAAGTTCTAGTTTTGAGATTTTTGTAATTCCAATTATTTTCAGTTCTGGTTCTGTAATACAATGAAATATTTCTATACAAATAAGGCAATACAGCAAATATAAAGGAGCTGACAGGGAATTGAACATCAAACCTCAAAATGAGAACCTTGTAGGGTAAAAATACATCCTGGATAAAATAAAATAAAATATAAAATAAAATGTAAAATAAAAAAATATTATAATGATATATAAATCTAAAAATTTGAAATAATATGTAATGTTTTCGCATTACAGTAATACGAATGAAATAACTGCATGTAATTGACATGTTTTGTGAGAATCATCCACCTCCATTAAGTCGTTCTATGAAAAAAAAAAAGTGCGATGGATGGATGGATGGATGGATGGATGGATGGATGGATGGATGAAAGGAAGGTCTGGATTTCCCTCTTTACTTCAAAAACAGTATGGCCTTAGATTTTGCAAGTGATTAGAAAGTGCAGAGGTTATAGCCTCCAACCAGGCATCTATCAACATCACTCTAGATCAATAGGCCTCTAGTGCTACTGATTTATCAAAGAGTTAATAGGTAATTAAGGCAGGCTGGGGTAATGAGAGGTAATGGCATGATCGATAGCATGGACAAACCAGAAAACTGACATGCTCATTTAGACGACAATCAATGACTGCCCTAATGATCTTCAGCAAGCCATGTTGAAATCAAACTGAAGTTAAGAGCATCCTATTCCTGTTCATCTGAACATGGGATGTGCGCAGTCTGTTAGTGACACATCAACACAACATGCACTTAAAGAGACAGTTCACCCAAAAATTAAAATTGTCACTATTTTCAACAAAAGGAAACTTTCTTGGTGCTCTTTTCCTACACCAAGCTCCAAGAAGGACCATAAAAGTAGTCCATAAAGCACACAAGTGATACTTTTATGGTGCTTTTGTGTCCTTTTTTGGAGCTGTTAAGCTCTTAATGGAAAATAATTTCTTCTAGTGTTTTCACTGAGGAAATAAAATAATAATAAAGGTTTAGAATGATATAAAGGTGAGTAAATGACATAAAATTAATTTATAAATGACCTATTCCTTTAATTAAGCGAATGATGCAACTATTTGCAATTAAATTCACATATCACTCTGCTTTAACAATAGGTCTTTACTGAAGATGTAGTCTGAAGTCTGATAATAGGTTTTCTATAAGCCTCTCTGTTCTTTTAATCAAATTATAAATCTAAACGCTCTGACAACTAACAAGCGTGGGTCATAAACCACAAGCAAGATGAGATAGCAACTAAAAGGGCTTGTTAGAAAAGCCTCTTATTTTTTTCTTGTTTGCAGTAAATTCATGAATGCCACTTTGATTAATGGGTGTTGGTCATACTGATAAAATGAGATACTTTATCTGTTGTCGGTGAGACCTACTTGTGGTTGCACAATACTTGACAGAAAGCGTTGGTAAGAGATGTCCAGGGATCAGAAACATCACACTTACACAAGATATAATTAATGTCAAAATGGAGTGTTTTTAGAGCCAATTCACTGTTGCTTATACTGTGAAAAATCACCAAACAACTCCCTGGACACCAACAAACAAATCCCTAGCATCTGCCCAGAACATCCTTGGAAACCACTTAACAATGCCCTAGCAACCGCCCTGGAAACCACCAAACAACTCCCTAGTAACCACTTAGTAACCACTCGCTGAAAGATGGCGCACTCCTATTACTTATGAATGGGAGAAAGTGCAACACCCAATATGGCGAATAACCCCTGCCTTCTAAGTGAAAGAGCCAATCGTTGATTAGTAAAGTCATCGCATCACTGCAGCTGCCATTAGAAGCTCATGACTACGCATGCGCATTGGCTGGTCTAGCATGAAAAACAAACGCGATTTGAACATAAACAAGCTTTATGAGAATGTTTTTGTCAGATTGCATTGGTGTTTTCAAATATGAAATTTAAGCTTAGTGAACAGTTTTGGAGAATTTGATGTTTCCCCATTGAAAAAGATAGAAGCTGGATGCCTGAGAGGCGGTTCAAAGATGGTCGCCGAGTGAAATGACTTGTCTTAAAGGGACTTTGACTCGCTGGACACCAGCAAACAAATCTCTAGCAACCACCCTGAACATTCTAAAAACCACTTAAAGGAACAATCCACTTTTTTTGAAAATAGGCTCATTTTCCAACTCCCCTAGAGTTAAACAGTTGAGTTTTACCGTTTTCGAATCCATTCAGCCGATCTCCGGGTCTGGCGGTACCACTTTTAGCATAGCTTAGCATAGTTCATTGAATCTGATTAGACCGTTAGCATGTCGCTCAAAAATGACCAAAGAGTTTCGATATTTTTCCTATTTAAAACTTGACTCTTCTGTAGTTACATCGTGTACTAAGACCGACGGAAAATGAAAAGTTGCGATTTTCTAGGCCGATATGGCTAGGAATTATACTCTCATTCCGGTGTAATAATCAAGGAACTTTGCTGCCGTACCATGGGTGCAGCAGGCGCAATGATATTACGCAGTGCCTGTGACCCCCTGCTTGCACAGGGAGCGTGCCTTGCAACCATGGAGACATTTGTGAGAGACGCTGCGTAATATCATTGCGCCTGCTGCACCCATGGTACGGCAGCAAAGTTCCTTGATTATTACGCCGGAATGAGAGTATAGTTCCTAGCCATATCGGCCTAGAAAATCGCAACTTTTCATTTTCCGTCGGTCTTAGTACACGATGTAACTACAGAAGAGTCAAGTTTTAAATAGGAAAAATATCGAAACTCTTTGGTCATTTTTGAGCGAGATGCTAACGGTCTAATCAGATTCAATGAACTATGCTAAGCTATGCTAAAAGTGGTACCGCCAGACCCGGAGATCGGCTGAATGGATTCGAAAACGGTAAAACTCTAGGTGAGTTGGAAAATGAGCCTATTTTCAAAAAAAGTGGAGTGTTCCTTTAACAATGCCCTAACAACTGCTATGGAAACCACCAAACAACTCCCAAGTGACCACAACCGAACAGAACATCTTAGTAACCCTCTAGCAACACCCTGGAGGCCACACTGAAGAGCCTAGGATTGTGGTGGAAAGTGTATGTACAATGCACATTTAAAAATCTAATTTTTTGCCCACACACTTCCTGAAATTTGACTGTGTTTTTTGTGAAAAGATTAAATCATTCTTTCAAGCATGTTCCACTAAACAAAAACTGCAAAAGAGAGAGTGAGAGATCCATTGAAGCACACTGCTCTTGTCTCCCATAGCAACCCTGGCATTTCTAGTGCATTTCCTGATACACAATGTTCTGTTTTGGAAGGTTACGATGACATGCTAGTTAGCATGTGCCAACCGTACCAGATACGCAGGAACAGACAAAAGAGGGCTGTATTTTTAGGAACCGCCTAACTAGGTCATGTGCTTCACGGCCAGGAAAAAGCTGTGAAAATGGCTGTATTCCCATCACTACAGAGAGAACGTGTTAGTGCAGATAGAGCGCATTTCCATGGATAACTTGTTCTCACTGATGACTAAATTATATTTATATCTTAATTTCTGTTACATTATTTTAAAAAAAACTGACTTTATAATGTTACAAAGATTTCTATTTCAAATAAATGCTGTTAATTTGAACTTTCTAGTCATCAAAGAATCCTGAAAAAAAGTATTACATTTTGTTTCCACAAAAAATATGAAGCAGCACAACTGTTTTCAACAGTGATAATAATCAGAAATGTTTCTTGAGCATCAAATCAGCATATTAGAATGATTTCTGAAGGATCATGTGACACTGAAGACTGGAGTAATGATGCTGAAAATTCAGCTTTGCAACATTTCTTTTAGATTGCAGTAATGCTTCTCAATATTACTGTTTTTACTGTTTTTGATCCAATAATAGACTAATTATTTTAATTATTATTTTTTGAAAAAAAAACTTTTTTTAAAAAATTGTACCAACCTTAAATGCTGTAACGTTAGTGTGCGTGTGTGTGTATATATATATATATATTTATGTATAAAATAAAATTTGGACATCAAAAATCCCTCTTTTGAGGGATTCAACCTCATTGAATATCCATCCAGGTCGCCGTGATTTTTGCCAAGTAAATAAACATAAATAAACAAGTGGATAAACATATTTTGTTGATCCTGGAACAACATTCCTGTCCAAAACTTTAGTCTTGACCCTATCCCTACACCTGAACCTAACCCTACCCATAACTTATCCCTAAAATCAGAGGGAAATGATAGAAACACCTGACCCTGTTTTTAAACCTAAACTTGACATAAAATGTAAACTTGCTCCTCAGATCTGATTGGTTGATTGGAATGTTGTTCCAGGATCAATAAACATGTTACTTGTACTTGGTGAAATCAGGTTCACCATTAGTCTACGAGGGTAAAATGGGTTGTGTTTTATGTTGATTTATATGAAGTACATGCAAAAAATGAGTAACAAAACCATTATGAAATGACATCCAGCTTTGAAATTCCTCTGAAAATCATTCTCTGAATAGAAATATATTCATGAGGTCATGGGCTAGTAAAGCGATCAGTCTGCGGCTGATCCCCTTCACCTTTACTAGGAAAAGTTCAGGCTTTGTGAATCTGTTCTCTAAGCCATCCGAGTTCAATAAGGCACCACTACACACTTGAATTATACAAGAAGATTATATTTTCCAAAGGATTTATTTTTAATACAACCAGTGCACTACCTGGCGGAAATGTTATCACAACATTTCATTCAGAATGATATGGAGAGGATTTGATATAACTTGCTTTTTCCAGTGCCTTGCTGCTCAGGCAGAAATACAAGAATATCAGAGATATTTCACAATCATTTGTGATGCTTGCTAAGGAAAAAACCCTAACCATACATATTAGAGCTGCACGGTTAATAGTTAAAAGTTTGTGATCTCGATTCAAACACACCCACGCGATCTTATTCCTAAATGACAATGATTCGGCTGTGTCTATTAAATCTTTGACAAGTACGATCACAGCGAAAACATTCAAATCCGTGTTGGCGCTGAGCCAGAGAGAGCAGTTGTCATCTATATATATGAAACAGCTTCACAAACAGGCTTTTCAACATCTCGGTATCATTATTTCTGTCTTACAATAATTCATATTATCACAGAAGTACTATGATATAAGTTTTGTAGTTTGGATATAAACACTGATGTCCATGGTAGCGATCAGAATAGAGTAAATCACCTTTAAAAATAAAGACTGTATCAATTACATCATTACACCAGTAGGTGGCGACAAGTGGCTTAAAAAATTTATTTGTCATTGAATCATTCATTCAAGAGATTCGTTCAAAAACACCAATTCATCCAGTAATGAAACAAGTGAAGTCTTTATGAGTGAGTCATTGAATCATTCATTCAAACTGATTTTTTTTTTTTTTTAAATAATTCATTTAAATTATATATATATATATATATATATATATATATTAAATAGACTGCAGCAATTAACATTTTGGCAGCACCTCTAGTAAATTATATGTTATTTTGTTTAGTTAGTTGTCTACTCGGTATCGTGGTAGAATCGTAATCTCTTTTTGAAACAAAAAATTGTGATTCTCAGTTTATCCTGAATCGTGCAGCTCTAATACATATTAAAACTGTTTGTGCTACATACATGAATGATACCTTAAATCATGCGGCTTGATGAAAAGAGGTGTAATGAAATTCACAATAAAGAGGCATAAAAATCCCAAAAACTTACATTGAAGGAGGGACTAAAAATCAAAGAGACTGTATAGAAAAACATCTTATGAATTAAACACTGGTTTGGTGAACTTATCTTTCTTTCTTTGTTTCAGACCCAGAGGGCCGCAGGTTAAAGAGCATTCAGAGGAGTACAGAGACAGGGCTGGCAGTAGAGATGCCCAGTCGTACGGTCCGGCAGGCGAGCCACGAGTCCATCGAGGACAGCATGAACAGCTATGGCTCAGAGGGAAAGTGAGTATTATAAATCAATGTACCTTTAATAGTCCCAACAGTAAGGCCAAACACACAACCAACAACAAACTCTTAGAATAAAAACTTAAAGGGTTCTGTCAGATGCGTCATACTGTATATAAACAAACTTTTAGATGTTCCCATCATGGGATCATTTTAGTTTTAGTTTTAATTCATTTTTAACTTTAATTACATTTTATAAATTAATCAGCTCGTAAACATACTTTATCACTAGAAAAAATTTAAATTATGCAATCTTTTAAGACATTTCTCTTTATATAGAAACTTTTTATATAAAGCATCAAAGCGTTCTTTAAAATTGATTCAAGAACCCCATTGTACCTTTTTTCTAAGAGTGCAACAGCATGACTGGACTTTTTTTCACTATAAAGAACATTTTGTGCAATGCAAAGATTCTATGAATGTTAAAGGTTTTTCATGGAACCACAAATGCCAATAAAGGGCCTTTATTTTTAAGAGTGTACTTATGTCCGACATGAAACAGGCTTTCATCCACAACAAACCTGAAACGTGTCCACTTCAACTCTTATTATACTTGATATTATTTAGCATTATTATTGATGTCATAAAAATAACCACTATCACAATGAATCACTTTTAAACTACAACAATTAATACTGAGGGTAAAAAACAGACTCGCAAAGATGCTTCCTCTCAAACTGAACAAATATAGAATCTGTTATTTTGCAACCGCATTTAGTTTGTTATCAGTTTGATTGGCTGATGCATTTGATGGGATAAAATTAGGAAGGACTGTTTTATTAAATTGTGGAAAAGTGCAGCTGAGATGAGTAAAGACAAATCACAAATCTTTGTATATATTCAGCTACATACTTCATCCAGACAAAATCGTTCTGTTTTCTTTCCAGCTACATAAAAAACATGAAATACTATATAATACGTGTCTGTTTTATCAGTTTAACAAAGCAAAATCAAAATAATTATACGTACCCTCTGGGATCCACCTAAATGCCCCTGGATTGGAATCACTGTTATACAGGAATCACAAGTCTCATGTTCCCATTTTATTGATTTAGGATACACTGCATGTGTTATTGCATTACATTCCTCTAGAAACAGGGATGCTCATCCAATAACACAAGAAAAGCATTAAAAGTGTCTTTACTGTCAGGAGATTGTGCTTATATCTTATATATCAAGCAATAAATAAAAAGTGTTTGAGGTATTCCCATAAGTTACATAAACCCCCTTCTCAGTAATAAACCTTTTCCCTGCCGGCTCCATTTCTGAATGAAATCCAGAATTCTGTGTAGATGTACTGTAAACTCATTTCAGATCTGGACACCATCCGGCGTGTCACTTCAAAGCCACAGGTTTTGGGTTTTGTGAGATGTAGTCTTATATTAGCTCTGTGGAGGACAAAAGCTGTTTAACTTCATTTCCAATGTGCCAGAAAGTTTGGATACATAAATGGAGAAGATATTTGCAGGTTTGGGCTAGTTCAGACAAATATGTTTTGCTGTCTAGATGAGTTACAAGCTTAGTATGACATCTGAATTTTAAAGTTTTGTAATTTTATTTCATTGAACAAACTAATTATCAACCATTACTACATGGTAAAAAAACAATTTACAGTAAAAATATTTTTCAAAGTTGTAAATAAAGATTATTAGAGTACGCTTTACAAGGAAATATATTTAATTCTTTATACTTCAAAATTTTACATTTAATTCTGTGTTACTTGCCAATTCTTTGTAATTATCTGTGACATTTACTAGCATTTTTTGAGAGAATTTTTTTTTTTACACCAAATTTTAGGCCAAAAAATTAAGAAATGTATGAAGGTTATTGCATTAGATAACAAAATATTGAAGCAAGTGTCATTTATTTTAATTTTCAAACAAAACACAGTGATTAAGCAATAGATATTTGGTTCAAAATGAAGACGAAGTATTTGGACACTTTATGGTCAATCAAATAAAGAGCCACTCATTTATGACAAAAACTTCTGAAATGTGCTCGTATAGTTCACTTTGAAACAGTATGTTCAGTTACATAATTAGCAATATGTTGTGCTCAACCAGCAGTCGATTCTGCATAAATTTCCCCTCAAACTCCATGTCCAATACCCAGAGCTCTATTAGAAATTCACAAACAGACAAAAACTCCCCACAAACCTTATGTAATATAGTTGAACGCTCTTCCTGTGCAGCTTCATCATGGGAGTAAAATCCAGCCCAATTCAGCTGGATTACTGCGCAGTTTATGGAGCATGGGGATTACAGTTTTGGCTGCCATCGCTGAGGATATTTTACCATATTACATTGCATCTTATGCATCTCATGAATACATAACGGAGTAAAACATATTTTACATAAACACTCGCTGTCGGTCTGAGCTCTGACAAACAACAGTGATGGAAAGTCATAGCGCAAGGTTGATTTGATGCAATGGTATTTTTGGATAAACTTCTGTGGAAGTTTCTCTAATATTTATTCAATATCTAGTGTCTATTTTATGCGGTTTCCATTAGATATTATTTGTAACTTGCCTTTTAGGCTAGATAAAGTTGGGCTTTTTGCCATTAAACACTTTAAACGTTATAAAACATGATATAAAAAGTAAGAAAACATTACGAAGAGTACATTTATAAAAACATTTAAAAAAATGTAAAAGCATTACAAAAAGCATCAATAAAAAACAACAAATTATTAAAACATTAGAGAGTATTATTTATTACCAGTTGTCGCCTGCAAAACATAATGTAGTTAAATTTAACTCGCTTATAGTCTATTGACCCACTGCGAGTTTTACAAAGATCAATAAATATTCTATAATAAGCATCTGGCTGCAGCTGTTATACAGATGTAGAAGCATAGTTGTCATTACAGTTGATTCATGTGCTTTTGCAGTATTAAAACACAAATAGTATGAACCTAAATTAAAGACTGATTCTGTTGCATGAACTCCTATTTTATCAGTAAAGTCATCTTTTGGGGAGCAGAAAGTTTGAAAGAGGTCACATGAGTGACATTTATGTAATGGACCTGTCAAAATGCCCTAGAAAGCAGAAAGCGCTAATTATAACTCCAAAACCAGAACTGCTCATGGTGCATGGACCAAAAATATGATCATTTTAGATGTCCTAAATAAAATCATAAAAATTGCATTTTACCAGAAACTGAAATGCAATGAAGTCAGTGTGAATGCAAAAGTGAATCCCTTCAAGTTCACACAGATGTTATAGCAAAGTTACCACAGGTTTGACATTTGACAACCAAAAAGTGCCCAAATACTTAATTATGAACAGTATATTGTCTTATCATTTAAAACTTTTTTTTGTGAAATGTTCCACTTACAAAAATTGGGTTGTGCTAAATGCCACTTAGTTTGGATATTTCATATGCAATTCATACATTCACAAGCGTGTCTTAAAAGGTGCAGTAAGCGATTTCTGAAAAACGCTGTTGAAAGTGGATCGGACTGAGCGCCACAACACACTTGTAGCCAATCAGCAGTAGAGGGCGTGTCCATGCATGATGGGGGAGGAGAGAGAGTGAGCAAGAGGGAGATTTGAAGAAAGACTGTAGAAAGGGAAATGGCTGAGAGACATTACAAAAAAGAAAAGGTCAGAGGAATCTCACTGGAATAAGAAGTGTTATGATCAGGCAAGAGCTTTAGGATCCGCTTTAATATATTAGAAAAGCTTTACAGCGCTGGAGAGACCTAAGCGGGAAGGCCTGAAAACGGGCACTGAGGTTGCGTTGTTTTTGCTCCATATGTGAGTAACATTGGTTTTGCTGTGTTTCACAGAACCAATATGTGCTGTTGTTGTAATGGTAGCTAGAATAAAAGGACAGTTTTGAGTGTCATTTTTTATCTGGAGCTGGTGTGCTGCCGGTGACTAACAAACAGCTCTTGCTTGTATATACTCTTGTGTGCTGTATGTTCATTTTCTGCTTTTCCTTGTCGTTCGTTCATTATCTTCACTTTATTTTTTGTGAAGCATTATTTTGCCTCTCTTCAGCTATGATAAAAAGACATCCACACTTGCATTGCGTGTTTGTGCATTTTGGGGGCAGAGCAATGAAGGGAGCAGTGTGTTTGTTTGGGTTTATTTCAAATATCAACAGTGTTTCTCAGAAATCACTTACTGCACCTTTAAGTGTCCAAATTCTTTTTGGGGCCGCTGTATAATTAACAAGGATTGTGACGTCGAGTTCTACATTCTATAAATTCCCAAAAGGCAGGTAAAAATAAGCAGCTAAACTGAGAGATATAACTATAACTGAACAGAAGATAATCTCTGCCACATTTAAAGATAAGCAGATACTTCTGCGCTCTATTTTAGATGCATAAACATTCCCTACATACTTTTCACCTTCTTCCAGAAAACACTAACTCTTGTACATACTCCTGCATGAAAGAATGGAGCATCTGTTTAAAAAGTTTGCATGCAATGAGCGCCAGAAGAACAGCATGGAGACAGTGATATATAAAGCAATTGAAAGCAGTGCGCTGAGACGCCATGATTAACACATAACACAGACAAATGTTTATTCGAGTGACATCAAGAATGCGGCGTGTAATATGTGGAGCGGTGATAGGTGTATTTGTCACTCTCCGAAGCGTTTGTAGTAATGTATGTGTGTTTACTGATGGCTGCTGCTGACGCCAGTGCACACAGGGGCCAGTGACTAATAATGACTCTCCATTTTGCGAGATAGAATGATGAAATGTCACATGAGAGATAGGAGAGAGTGAAAGGAATAGTTTGTCCAAAAATGAACATTCTGTCATCATTTACTCACCCTCATGTCATCCCAAACCCGTGCGGAACACAAAAGGAGATGTTTTGAAGAATCTTCATGCAGCCTATTCCACAAATTGCAGTCCATCATAGCCATGGCCACAGCTGTCAAATTTTTGGTTCCTTAAAAGATAAGAAACATCACAAAAAAGTAGTCAGACTTGTGTGCTTCATTCCAAGCCTGTTGTTTTCAAAATCAGTTCACTCAGCTGCCATCTTTCTGCCATTTCCTGTACAAGTACAGCTCCTGTCTACTATGAAAAATCAAAGTGTATGTCAAGATTGTTTCAATAACATAATAAATCAGCAAGAAAATATGACAACAATGGTATCATACATTTTGCTTCTTTAGCTTTTATTTAGCTTAGATGTTTTGGAGGCTAAGATGCGCTTAAACACTTTTGGTCCTCGTGTGGCTTCAACACTGCATAAATACTTCTTAATGAGTTTTCAATTAGGCCTTCTTTGTCTTAAGGCCCGTTCACACCAAGAACAATAACTATAAAGATAACGATAAAGATATAGTTCTAAAAATTGTTCTTAATATAAAAGAATAGCACTGTCCACACCACAACTATAACGATAGAGAAACGATATCGGTGGGATCACTTTCAGAACGATTTTTTCCCAATGATAAAACACTGCCAGCCAATCAGAATACATAATAATTTAAGGGCTCGCCATTTAAAATGGCAGACGACATTGCGGAGAAGTTAATTGCTGCGAGGTTCTGATAAAGCCACCACTGTTTGACAAGTCAACCCCCCTTTTCAAGGATACTTTAAAGAAAATGGATTTATGGAATACAATCGGTCATACCCTCGAAATAAATGGTGAGAAGTATTAACGATGAGATCATTATGCTAGGCTAGCAAACAGAACATAAAATTAATTCAGGAATCCAGCGACAACATTGTCTAGCTTCCTTTGAAGTTGCAGTGAAAAAGACTAGGCGTTGTTTTTATTCCACTATATTGACTTTGCCAGCTAAATTCACTGTTAGATTAGATCGATTACACTAGCTATAGTATTCACTCGAAACATAGCATGCTGAGGACATCTGCTGGTTAAAGCCGTGTAAATGCAATAAGACAAGAAACACGTTGTACACACTTTGAAACTGCAGCGTGTGAGCTTCAAATAAACAGCCCGTTATCATACGTTCGTGTGGATACAAATACAGTTATCTTTATAGTTATCGTTCTTGGTGTGAACAGGCCTTTATTGTCCAGAAAATACACTACCATTCAAAAGTTTGGGTTTGGTAAGATATTTTAATGCTTTTAAAAGAAGTCTCAAGGCTGCATTTACATCAAAAATACAGTAAAAGCAGTACTATTGTGAAATATCATTAAAATTTGAATAATATACATTTTTCAGGGTTCTTTGATCAATAGAGTTCAAACATTATCAATGTCACTCTTGATCAATTTAATACGTCCTTACGGAATAAATGTAATTTTATCAATTTTTTAATTTCTTAAAAAATAAATAAAATAAAATCTTACTGACCCCAAAATTTTTGAATGGCAGTGTATATCAACCAACATTTAAAACAAGCTAAATTTACATGAGATGTACCACTGCATAGAATATTAAATCTTGTTTAAGTGTATTTTGTCTGAACTGGCAGATTTTTTAGTTAAAAAGTGTAGCTTCAAGTAAAATTATTTGTTCATATTTTAATTGGAAAATTAGACAAAAAAAAAAAAAAAAGATTATTATAGTGAATATTATTATAGTGAAAATAATTTGTTTGGGATACTTTTATGATTCTTCTTTGGTGGTGTGGTTATATAAAGATTCTGACATCAGGGGGAGTAAATGATGACTATTCCTTGAAGAACAGAGAGACAAGTGGATAGGAACACCAGACGAGAGACTAAATGATGAACTAGATATTGACGTGGGACAAAGAGACAGGATGGAGTGAAAAATGAGCAAGAGAATGAAGGGCCGATGAAAATGGCGTCTCTTGGGATGCCCAGTCTGAGTATTAGGCATCAGGATTGTCTGGACCCTCCCAAAAGCATTTTAAAAATAGACCTGTGTGGAGATGGCAAGCGAAAGAGACAGAACTGGGAATGGGTGGAGGGGAGCCGGAGAGAATCGAGGTCAAACCGCAGAAAGAAAATTAATTATGAATCCGTCCACATTAGTGTGGAGGATCATTGAGAACAAACACAGAAGAATGGGAATGGAGAAGGGAGGGAGGGACGGGTTTGAAAGGAGGCTTGAAGGAGAATGTGATATAGGACCACCAAGGATAGCTTTTTAAAATGCATATAATTTTTTTAAATTGATATAAATACAGATGAAATGTGCATGTAATGACTATTTCCAAACAGGTTTCCTGAACACTCACCCCATCTGCCATTGGTCGGTCAAAACAGATAGCCCCGCCCAAAACTCACGCCATTGGTTGAGTCATAGTTGCTGTGTTGGACAGTTTAAATAAAAAGAAAAATGTTTTAATAGTGCCACAGTGTTTTCAGGAGAATCAACCTACAAATGGCTCAGTTTTAGTGAGAAGTCACAAAGTAAAATGAGTGGCATTTCTTTTACAACAATAACCACATCAAATATGCCCAATCTCAACTTCTATGTGGTACTACATCTTCACACAGAATGTGAAAACACCTTATTTCAGCAGAGATGTACAGAGCAGGGTGGTTACACTGGCTCAAATAAGCACCCCTTTCCCATCTTTGGACCAAGTGCCCTTTTTTTCTTGCAGAAGAAAAACATTTTTTCCACCACCATCTGTTTCTGTATCTAAAATGGATCTCTTGTTACAAAAAAATTGGACCTAATTAATCCCATCCAAGCACAAGTGGCTGCCTTCTGTTTGCTGAAAAAACACCATAAAAAGCTACGATAAGCAAATATGGGCTTCTTCACTTGTGTAGATAGCTGAAATTAAGTCTTTAATTTTAACTGAAGAGTAAAACAGAAAATGAGAGATTTGAGAATCATTTCACAAATGAGACAAGCAGGTACATGGCCATTTCTTTGACAGTATACTTCAAAATATATAACATTGTGTATTAATATATTTGATTATGAATAATTAATAATATTATTAATATTTTATGTATACTGTCAAAGTGTATATACTTTGTGTGTGTACGTATATATATATATATATACGTATAGTTTATAACATTGTGATTAGTATTGGAGCTTGTTGGGTTTTTTAAGGCTTAGAATTATTTATTGAAGATTTTTTGGGGGGTAAAAGTAATCAGAAAAACATTTCCAGAAACCAAGGCTGATGAAAAAGTGGCCAGTCACTGCCGTGCTATTAGATGAAGGCCAGGCCTCCTATTTCAAGGGATCACAAGGGTGAATATGACACGGAGCATTGGGCTCATCTCCTAGAAACACATATACTGTTAGTAATGAATTTTTGGCCGCATACATCTGAAATGTGCCTATAGGAACAGGAAAGCAGTGTGATTATATGTGTCTGTGTTGGCTTTGCTCCAGTGGAGCACTCTGCACTACCAAAGCAGAGCTTCACTGTCAGGCTTAAAGGCTGTCTGTCTTCATTATATAAAAGAGAAGAGCCTTCCGTCCACCGATCCCGTCCCATCACAGAGCCGTGCCATTATCGGTTCAGACATCACAGAATAAAGCAAAACTCTTAATGTCCGTCACACATGTTCATAATGTGAAAATGTCATTAGCATCTTCAAAGCCATCACAAGCAACACAGATATTCTGAAAGTCAGATATTTTTGCAAGCTGAATATAAAATGAAAAAAATTGATTGGAAATTAACCTTTACAAATGACAGAAAGTAATTCTACATGCTTAATTTAGGCTGTCAATACTCAAAGCAATGAAATAAATGTACTCAATGCATTCAGAAACGTCTGCACTGAACTTCTGAACATTATTTTAAAGGTGGGTTTAGTCATTTTTCAAAAACACTGTTTGGAAGTTAGTCGGGCCGACACCAACAACAAACGTGTAACCAATCAGCATTAGGGGGCATAAGACGGTCGAGGAGAGAGAACGAGCAAGAGGAAGATTTGAAGAAAAACAGAAAGAGAGATGCAGAAAGAGAGATGAGACACAATGCAAAAAAGCTCAAAAGAATATCACTGGAATGAAGGTATATGACTGGGCAAGCGCTTTAGGACCCGCGTTTATATTAGAAAAGCTTTCCAGCGCTGGAGAGAACTGCCTGTTTTCAGAGAGGCTGCTTTGATTCTGCTCCACGTTTATTTTTTTGTGCTTCCTTGTCGTTCGTTCATCATCTTCGCTTTATTTTTCATGAAGCATTATTTTGTTGCGTGTCAGCTGTGATAAACAGACATCCACTTTTGCACTGCATGTGTAACAGTGGCCAGCTAGTGAGAGTTGAGCAGGTAAACCTGCGCACTGATGACCACTGGAGAATGTAGCGTTTAGCGTCATTGTTAGTGCACTCGCCTCACCTGCCAGCAGCGATCGGGCTGGGGTTGCGAGACCGACTTGGAGCAGGGTGGTTAGGATTGGAGGGTGAGTTTTGGAGGCGGAGCAATGAAGAGAGGGGTGGGTTTGTTTGGGTTGATTTTTCAAATATCAACAATGTCCAACAGCGTTTTTGAAAAATGGCTTACCCCACCTTTAATACGGCTTTATATATATTCTATCCAGCAAAATATGTGGCCGACAAAACACAGCACTCATTAAATTGTATACATGAAACTTCAAATCAAATGAATGCAAATGTTCAAAGTAACACTGCCCTGTTTTCTTCCCTTTAGTCTGAACTACAGTGGAATGTGTTTGGCATCAGATGCTCAGTTTAGTGACTTTCTGGATGGGATGGGACCGGCTCAGTTTGTGGGGAGACAGACACTGGCTACAACTTCATTGGGTGAGTGCACTTATACACTACCGGTCAAAAGTTTGGAAACATTACTATTTTTAATGTTTTTGAACGAAGTCTCTTATGCTCAATAAGGCTGCATTTATTTCATAATTAATACAGAAAAAAACAGTAATATTGTGAAATGTTATTACAATTTAAAATTATGGTTTTCTATTTTAATATACTTTAAAATATAATTTATTTCTGTGATGCAAAGCTGAATTGTCAGCATCATTACTCCAGTCTTCAGTGTCACATGATCCTTCAGCAATCATTCTAATATGCTGATTTGATACTCAGTTATTATCAGTGTTGAAAACAGTTGTGTTGCTTAATATTTTTTTGGAACCTGTGATACTTTTTTCAGGATTCATTGATGAATAAAAGGTTAAAAAGAACAGCATTTATTCAAAATATAAATCTTTTCTAACAATATAAATCTTTACTATCACTTTTTATCAATTTAACACATCCGTGCTGAATAAAAGTATTAATTTCTTTCAAAAAAAAAGAAAGAAAAAAAATGACTGACCTCAAACTTTTGAACGGTAGTGTATATTGTTACAAAAGATTTCTATTTTAAATAAATGCTGATATTTTTTTAACTTTTTATTAATCCCGAAAAAGTATCACAGGTTATAAAATAATATTAAGCAGCACAACTGTTTCCAACATTGATAATAAATCAGCATATTACAATGATTTCTGAAGGATCATGTGACACTGAAGACTGGAGTAATGATGCTGACAATTCAGCTTTGCATCACAGAAATAAATTATATTTTAAAGTATATTAAAATAGAAAACCATAATTTTAAATTGTAATAATATTTCACAATATTATTGTTTTTTCTGTATTTATTATGAAATAAATGCAGCCTTAATGAGCATAAGAGACTTCGTTCAAAAACATTAAAAATAGTAATGTTTCCAAACTTTTGACCGGTAGTGTACATCACACTACTGATGCTACCTCATATCTTAACGTACTACAGGTGAACAGGCTGAAATGTCTCCTTTTCTTTTATGCAAATAAAAGTTAGCCATTTGTAAATACACAATTTTGTGTTTTATTGTGTTAAAATGATAATGAAAATTATGCATTATGCATTATATATATATATATATATATATATATCATTTTCATTAATATGTATGTAACAAACGTGATGGAGATTGGCAAAAATTGACACCTTTTTAAATATTCAACAAGTGGTTATTAATTGTCAGAGGTGCTTGTCGAAAGGTGGTTTATTTAACAAAATATTCCATTAAATACTTGGAAATCAGTATGCATAAAAATTAACATGCTTTTCCATCTTGATGCTTCTAAAAAATTATAATGAAAAATAATTTCAACAAACCTCTGACAAAAACAGTTATATAATTAAAGAAGCAAACTCTGAAATTAGGGTATTGAAACAGAATATAATTTCGATGTCATTTTAAGAAATTATTTGATTTAAGAAATCAAATAATTATGATTACCAATTTCGTTGGAGTAGAGTAAAAAATAATAAAATGTGTTCTTTGTGTGGGTGCTGCGTTTTGCATCTATGTTACTAAAAGCAGCCATTTAGCCAAAATGCTGTATGGACCAATGAGCTTCCAGGACTGAACTTTCTCAATAAAATAACTTTAAATAAGACTACAAATGACAATGTAATTTGTCAGTAAAATATTTAAATAGTTAAGATCAACACAATGCTATTGAAAAAGGATGAAAAAGTCACTTTACCTATATTCACCCACGTCACTTGACAGTCTTTAATGTGCGTTGATGTTTTTCAGGAGATGTTGAGATCGGTCTGATGGAGAGGAATGGGCAGCTGGAGGTTGAGATCATTCAGGCTCGAGGACTCATCATGAAGCCTGGATCTAAGGGCCCTCCAGGTGATTCTTCATCAGACAGAACCTGACGTACTGAGGGATGAGTCTGATTAGATTAATTTAGCCTGAGGACAAAACTGACTGAAAATGTTTATAGATTGGTTCTCAAATACACAAGTTTCTCTTAGATCCAATCTGTGATTGTTCTTTTCTTATTTGAGCATTCATTATCTAGAATCGAGTGTGTGTGTGTTTTGAAAAAAGAAGGGAAATTGAAAAGAGTCTAAATTGGTGGCTCTTCTGGGTATTCAAAGTGATTTTCAGTGTCTTGCAGATTTCAAGGATGTAGTTTGAACTATTATATTTTTTTGTTTTCTTCCTCCTTTTCAGCGGCCTACATTAAAGTGTACCTTCTGGAAAATGGCATCTGCATTGCCAAAAAGAAGACAAAGTCTGTTCGGAAATCGCTAGATCCCCTTTACAATCAAGTCCTTGTTTTTTCAGAGAGCCCGCAGGGAAAGGTTGTACAGGTAAACTAGATTTCGACCTTTTCTGAAGAATGAATTAGGGTTGCTTGTGGAAAATTGACCGCAATGATACTACGCTCCATCATAGAGGTTTTTACAAAAGTACTTTAATATTTAGGGTAAGAGGATGTTCAAATGTCAAACTCTATGTATGAGCAATAGAAGTAGTGTTGCTTAAAACTGCAACATCAAACCAGCAAACTAACCCTAGAATACTTGCATTTCTTAATGCATTGAACATTAGGGTGTCAAGCACTTTAAATGCATCTGTCTGGTTGGTTATTTAAATGACAAAGAAAACAGCGATTATAGGCTCTAATTTACAGCAAATTTTACCCACGTCTTTTCCAATTTGGTGTAATTTCTCTGTAGGTGACATGATGTCAGTGAATGATCATTTTTTATACATTCTCTCCATCACTTGCGAAGAGAACAGGCAAAGAAAAAGCAATGCAGTGAATGCTTTATTTTTAGCAGTGGAGAAGGAATAGGGGGAAACATTTCATATCTCTCCGTATTATACATTTTTCTAAGGACACCGTTTATGAGAACCTGTCACAGCAAACATTAAAGGTTAGAACAGACCGCAGGATGTTCAGGAACATCAGGTGGTGGGAAAAACATCATTTGCATTTGTTTATTCACTGATGTACGGCACCCTCCATCCAAACATCCTCCATTATTATGTAATGAATCTAAGCGAACTTTCAGATTGATTCCCTTTTTAAAGATTATTCTTCAAAATTTTTCACACATTCATTATCATATTTGGGAATTTAACTATTCAGTTTTGTGCTATATAAGATGGAAGAATCACACAAAACCTATCAAAAACACATCTGCATTATATTACACCACACAAATCAAAAGAAAGAACTAAGAAATTTTGATTTGCTTAAAGAAAATGTAGCCTATTTTAAGGAACTTTTGTCAAATAGCAATTTGTCATTACTGTAATGCAAAAACATTGAATTTGTATTACTTTGATGCAGAAAAAAAAATGGTGTACTATTTAAATGGTAAAGGCTTATTTAATAAAAAAAAAATTGTATTACAGAATTTTTTTAAGTAATGTGGGATAAAATACAGTAATGAGAATGTGTATTCAGAGTAATTACACAAAATTGCTTAATTTTCATGAAAAAAAATATGCACAAATATGCTCCAAAAATATGCTCTATTTTCTTTATGCAAAATATAATTTTTAGATTTTAAGGTGATCTAGACATGTATTTCTGGACATAAGAATAATGAAACAAACATCATTATGAATAATGGTAAATTCAAAATTGAGAATTATTCATTTATGAATTATAAGGATTATATTCTATTTTAAACTTATGAATTACAAAGATTATATACATTTCAGATTGTAATATTCACCCAGATTAATGGAACTAACAAAGAATCATTATGAATCATCATAAATTCAAAATTGAGAATTATTAATTTATGAATTATGAGGATTATATACATTTCAAAATTATGAATTACAAAGATTATATACATTTCAAATTGCGAGATTCACTCAGATTAATGGAACAAACAAAAATCATTATGAATCATGATAAATTCAAAATTGAGAATTATGAATTTATGAATTACAAAGATTATATACATTTCAAATTGCGAGATTCACTCAGATTAATGGAACAAACAAAAATCATTATGAATCATGATAAATTCAAAATTGAGAATTATGAATTTTTTTAATTATGAGGATTAAATACATTTCAAATTATAATAGTCACCCAGAGTAATGGAACTAACAAAAAATTATTTTGAATTATGATTAAAAATAGAGACTTGTGAATTATGAGGATTATATACATTTCAAACTGCGAGATTCACCCAGATTAATGGAATTAAACGATTAAACGAACAAAAAATCATTATGAATTATGGTAAATTCAAAACTGAGAATGATGAATTTATGAATTACATGAATTATGTACATTTCAAATTGTGAGATTCACTCAGAATAATGGAACAAACAAACAAAATCATTATGAATCATTATAAATTCAAAATTGAGAATGATGAATTTATGATGATTAAATACATTTCAAATTTTGATAATCACCCAGATTAATGGAACAAAAAATCATTATGAATTATAATAAATTCAAAATAGAGACTTTTGAATTAGGAGGATTATATATATTTCAAATTGTGTGATTCACTCAGATTAATGGAACTAACAAAAAATCAATGTGAATTATGATCAATTAAATAATGATATAAATGTTAAACTGTCAATATTATAGTCAAAACTGTTGATTGTTCCATATGATAAATAATACTTCCATCTCTCACGAACAGGTCATTGTTTGGGGAAACTACGGCCGGATGGATCGTAAATGCTTTATGGGCGTGGCACGCATCCTATTGGAGGAGCTGGATTTGACAAACATGGTGATTGGCTGGTACAAGCTTTTCCCCACCTCTTCTATGGTGGATCCCACAATGGCACCGCTGATCCGACACTCCTCACAGCTCTCTCTGGAGAGCACCGTGGGGCCGTGCTGTGAACGCTCCTAAGACTAACAACTCAACTAGATTTATTTTTCTCTGGAAGGGCTCTCACAGCCCCTGGTTGTGCATGACTGCAGCACTGGAACCCTCTGGAATGTTCTAGAATTTCTTCAGAACAAATAACCTTTCTGGAATATTCCAGAATCGACCACAGAGGGAATGCTCTTTTTCAGCCTCCGAGAAAAAGACTTCAGGACAGGCAAAGAATGCAGACCAAACGTCTGGGCTTTATTTTAGCTTTCAACACATTAGCTTGTGATGGTCCGTATGTCTTTCAGAGGAAACGTCCTCAATTTAAAATTGATTTCCAGAAACCAGGCCAATGTTTGTGGGTGCTGCAATGGATTGATTCCTTTTAGATGAAACGGATGGGCTTGTGCAATATGACATACGATAGAAAGAAGAATGTATCGGTAAAAAAGTGCAGGTTTGCATTCATTATCTTGCGTAATTAACAATACAGGAACAGATATATGTCTTAAAAAGATTCAAAATGTGTAATTTGACAAGAGTCAATGATCTTTTTCTGTTTGTGTCTCTTCTGTTTCGTCTTTCTCATTACTGAACAGTGCCAATGTTGCCAGCAAGTGGCTTTATTTGTGGTTGGTGTCTATATTCAGTGACTAGATGCTTTATGAATCAATAATCTAGCCAGACACAAATTTGAAAAGAGAGATGATAATTGTCCACAATCTTTTCCCGAGGTAACAGTGATATATTCCAGATGAGGAATGTTGATGTCACTGTACATTTTTCCACATTAATAGTATATGGAAAAAAGAAAATGGATGCAAGACACTTAAGTAACATATGGTTATAGAGTGCTTATGGAATAAATGTCAGTAAATTATATACTTACAGTTATAACTGCAGTAGTGGCCAACAGGTTTTTAATGGCTGATACCGATATCTAGAAAGTGATAGAAAGCAGACATGATATATACATACATAATAACAAATGACAAATATTTGAAAATTGATGCTATCGATCAACAAAGTTGTGATTTTTAAAACTGACACTATGCGGAATGACCACTTCTGTAAATCGGCCAATTGGACAAAAAAAAGGCCAAATATCGATCAGATTAATCGGCCTGGTCGATAGATATTTAACAGTCTATCAGTAATTATAAAAATATAATTTCATTTTGCACTTTATAATCTTAAATGTCTTTCTTACAAGCAACCGCTAGTTTGGCATAAGCCAAAGTTAATTTTCTTCTTTATATTATTATATTATTTGTGACTTCAGGATGCAGAATCTTTAGTAGCAATGATAAGGTTGTAGCATTAGATAGTAGCATACGCATGAAAGGCATCTTAGTTTGCCACGATCTAATGAGAATTTGCATGGAATTTGGATTATAGAGCGTTTTCGCTGGCAGTCGAGCAAACATGTAGCAGCGAATGATCAAACAAATACTGTTACACTGCACAGAGATATACTCTGTGCCATCTTTATTAATAAATAATACTGATACAATTTCTTTTCATATGTCCTGAAATGGTGAAAAGCAAAACATTTATACATGCTAGCACAGAAAACTAAATGGAAGAAAACAGCATTCTGCATAGACAAGAATTTTTATGTCCAGCATAACAATATGACTATTTGTGAAGGAAATACAAGAGTTACCACTAGACAAAAGAATTTTTTAAAAAGATTTATTCCTCTCTGAGAGTCTCGGGAGTGATTATTTCAATTAACGCTGAAAAACATACCTCAAACACCCTCAACATAATCATGTTGTTAAGGCCATATAAAGCACTGCCACATTCTTTTCGAAGAATTAAATGTTCATTGTCTTAAAAAGCAATAACTAAATCAATTTTTGCTCACTTTATTTGTTACAGGGAGTAAAGCCAGACTGTCTCTGCATTACATTAGAAACTTCTGCATCCATGTAGCAATATAGTAGATACTCAGTTTTAGACGAAGCGCTGAATGTCTGAGATCCTCAAGAATTTAGTGCCAGAAAAGTGCATTTCAAAGATGTGTTGATGGGCTAAAAGAAATGAATGATTTGGAAAAGCTTAAAGAAGCTTGAAAAAAATGAGCAATGTAGTGATTAGCACTGTATATTAAAGGTACACTAAGTAACTTTTGGCCCTCCTCTGGTTAAAAAACAAAACTGCATGCAATTTGCGAAAAAACTTTGTTTTGGTTGTGCTTCGGCTCTGCGTGACTGTGCGGATGAATATGGTTATTCTACTGTTCATAAAACATTCACTACTAGGCTTAAGTATAGAAGCTTGTTTCTGCTATGAAATAAAAAAATAAAAAAGTAATTGCGACTTATCTCACAATTTTGACTTTTTTTCTCACAATTGTGTTATAAAGTCAGAATTGCAAGATATAAAGTCAGAATTGCAAGTTATAAAGTCAGAATTGCGTGATATAAAGTCAGAATTGCGAGATACAAAGTCAGAATTGCAAGTTATAAAGTCAGAATTGCATGTTATAGTCAGAATTGCGAGTTTATAACGCAATTTTGACTTTTTAAGACGCAATTGCACGTTTATATCATGCAATTCTGACTTTATAACTCGCAATTCTAAGAAAAAAGTCAGAATTGCATGATTAAAAACAAAATTGCGAGGAAAAAAGTCAGAATTGAGACTTTACATCTCGCAATTCTCACTTTATAAAAAAGTTTTGACAACTAAATCGTTGTGACAACTAACTTATGTTACTCCCACACCATATACCCGTCAAAGTAGCCGGAGAAACCTTTCTCTATTCACGGATATGAAGAGACACGTGCGGGTTGAGTGACGTATGTATGCAATTTCCCACGAAAACCATCCCGCTAGGTCTAAAATATAAACACTTATAACAGGCTTACCATAGTGAATCAGGGTAAGACAAAAACACATTTTGGAAGACGCATTCATTATGTATTGACATAATTATTATGTACTGACTTGTTGATTATTTAAATTTTGTTATTTTGAACAACAAAAAAAAAGTATAGTGTACCTTTAATATAAACCATATATATATTAATATACATTAATTTAATATAGCATCATTGATCATAGTCAATCACTGTCTGAAAAACTACATATGATTCCTGTTCCATTTTATTGGTCTGTTTATTGTAAATAGACACCTTGGATTTAGTGGGCAAAACAACAGTAAATCATCAAAGGATGTCAATATTGACATTTTAGTTTTTTAGGCTGTAATACTTTGGTTAAGCAACACAATTCTTCTGTTTATATCAGCATGATGGTCTTGCTGATAGGCTACTGTAAAATGGATTGGATATACTTGCATAATAGCTTTTAAACTCCAAATACACTCCAGATGTTTAAAAGAATGTGATTTATAGAGCATAAAAATGAATCATCTCCATTCCACATGTTGAATTAGGAATAGTTTTTGTAAAGCCTTAACTTGTAAACCAGAGGTCTTAACACAATTCAGTTGTACGGCAGAGAAACGAGCATGCAAGAATGTCATTCTGTTTTTATGTGTATTTCTGTCTTTCTCTTTCTTTTTGTAATTAATTTTATTTTAATCTGGTAAATAGTCATGGCCTTTCGTCATCACAATTTTCACCACACATTTTTGTTACTACTTAACGATTTACCATATCAAATATACTTGTTGAAGTTGATATGGCAAAATAATCAACATATTCCTAAATTGGATGCTGTGATATTTTTCTTTGTGGAGATACTTGTTTAATTCCTTATTACTATTTATTATATGTAAAATAATGAATTTGAATTCGTAAAATAATGTCACTGTTAATACATGCACAATTTAGTGTATTGTTACTCTGTTGAAAATGGTTATAAAGAATAAAATAGCTCACTCTGATTTACAAAACATTGTGTGGGTGATGACTGCATAAGCTCCCTGAAGTGTTGTGGTTTAGAAAGGAGACTTCCTCTGAAACCATCTGATAACCTTTGACAACCAACATATAAAGATGAGCTTATTGAGCATGTCAGAGAGAATCAGATATTTCTGACTGCCTGAGTGTTATAGTTACCCAGTCTGTCTGTTTCACTCAAGTCTTTATCAGGAGACGAAATGGCTTTTTAAGAGTTAGATCAAGGAAAATTAGATCAAGCACTCTTGATTTGGGAATTGAGCTGGATGTTGGTATTTAGGGGATACGGCTGAGTTTCATTATTCTCTGTGTGTGTGTGTGTGTGTGTAGCCACTGTCACTAACAAAGGGACAGATGAATAATCTTGTCCCTGTTTGATGTAATTACAAAGGATTACATCAAACACACACACACACACACACACACACACACACACACACACACACACACAGGTTTTCATGTTTTATGGGGAATTTCCATTGACTTATTGATTTTTCTACTGTACAAATTGTATATATCCCCTATCCCTAAACCTACTCATCACAGAAATCTTTCTGCATTTTTAGATTTTCAAAAAACATTACTTATAACTGGCAGAAACCTAACTCCAAAGCTACCTGAAAAACTATGTTCAAGTGTACCTAAGCTGTTTTAAACACAAAGGGTGGACACACCAAATATTGATTTAATTTAGTTAATAGAAGTTAATTGGTAAATAAATTTATTTATGACATTTTTTTAAAGCATCCTCACGTTACAGCATTTTTACACAAGTGCCTAAAACTTTTTACAGTACTGTAGATTTGCAGGTCGGTTTCTTCAAGCATCTTGGAGGCGGTGCTGCAGTTCTTCTGGATTTAGTCTGTCTCAGTTTTTTCTGTATCTTCATGTAATCCCAGATGGACTCGATGATGGTGAGATCAGATCTCCGTGTGGATCATACCAGCTGTTGTCAGACTCCTTGTGCATACAAAAATCTCACTGGGTTATTACAATTAATGGCAAAAGGAATGTTTGGAAATGTAAACTAATATTTCCTACTGATACACTACAGCAAAAGATATAAATAACTAGCTTAAAACCTTTTTTTTTTTTTTTTGGTGAAAATACTGAAGTGCCTAAGACTTTTGCACAATACTATATATATATATATATATATATAAATAACGGAGGCCAGCTAGTAACAGCTGTGCAGGTAAACCTCACTCCCCTGATTTCAAGAGGTGCATTAACAACTGACGCTAGAGATTGCCGTCCTTGTTAGTGCGCCCGCCTCCCATGGGGTGAGTAGGACCTGAGGGGTTATATTGGTGTCGTGACCCTGGTGGGAGTGAGGTTTAGGGGGATGAATGTAATGGAGGCCAGCTAGTGAGAGCTGTGTGGATAAACCTCACTCCCCTGATCTCAAGAGGCACACTAACGACTGACGCTAGAGACTGCGGTTTTTAGCGTCCTTGTTAGTGCACCCACCTCCCATGCTATATATATATATATATATATATATATATATAAAAAATGGGGGATAAAAGTGAGACATCCTCTCAGGTCAGTGTTGTATTTTCTGTGGTTTTATTTCATCCTTAACTGACAGAAGAATAATTCCACATCAAATAAATATTTTTTTATACTACATATTCAAGTATTTATAACAAATCCTTCTGTAAGAAGACCATCATGCTTTCATTTTGAAAGAGGTTATTAAAATGAGCGAACAAAAAGTGGACAATACAACAACAGCAAATGTTTGAAAATAGACGCAAATGAACAAAATATTCAGATGGGAATTACTAATTGTGCAAAAACATAAAAGAAACCCTAACTCTGATCTCACAGGGCCAACATGAAGAATGAAACATGAGATTATTTCCACAACATATCTGGACATCAAGGCTGGTGTGCTAAGCATTCAGAGGATGCCTGATGTTTGATGCGTGAGGAGACAGACATGAGAACCGTGCATTCCCTTGTGTAAACAGTGAGCGAGGAGTCGCCCTTTCATCTCAAATATGACGCTCCTCACCACTAAAACTAAACCCTGACAATGCTTTTAAAACACATCATGCACCAGAAGAGCACATGTTCATCTCAGAGAGTTCATCATATTTCTGGAACGTTCTCAAGGTTCTACTATTTCATCCTGCTAAATAAAATTATAAATAGTGTAATAGGGGCTAATTTGAAACTAGATAGCTTCTTAAAGTAGTTCAACTACACTCAAGCTACCTTTTTGAAAGTAGTTTTTATCTGGTGCAAAAAAAATTGCATCAAAACAATATTTGTTTAAATTTGCACAGCTTTTGCAATGTGTAAAAAATAGCAATGTACCATTTTGACATGCTACTCCATTACTTGTTTTCAGGGGAAAAGCTACAGTATTTTGAAAAGAATTGAGCTACTGTCACACAACTGAAAAAAATAAGTTACTATTAGTTATAAGTTACTCCCTGACACTGCTATTGTTAGCTATATTTTAGCATAACAACTTTTCAGAACATTAAACCAGTAACGTGATTATAACATCATCATCCTGGCCCTTCCAGAGCATCTCGCCCTCAAAGTCCACCATCTTGTGTTTGCGACAGCGCAATAAGATTCCCACAACTTTATCAGAGATTTTAACGTAGCGGTCAAACAGGCGGCCGAAGGTAACCCAGATATGTCCATCCTTATCGCGCTGGCCCATGTCGCGAATGATAAAGCACATCTCATCCATCTCACGATGGATGTGTTTCTGGGCTCGATCGGCACGCTGGGCTGTTTTGGATCCCTCTTTGGGCCGTCCGTATCCTGCGTCGCCCTTGTGGAGTCGAATAGCCATTGCATGCTCAAAGTCAAACTCTTCACTGAAAGGGTTGAGCTTCTGACCCTCAATGTGTTCTTTAGCGAACTGCTGCCACCTGCTCTTCAGGTCATTCATCGTGGCTATTTTAATCTGAAAGGACCAGAAATGACAGGGTTGATACATTATTGAGAACCACATAGTCAATTGTATTTTTAAAGAATTATATACAAAAAAAGAGAGGTGCTGCAAAATAAAATGGACGAGGTTGGATAATAAAAGTCAACACTGAAAATTAAATGATAAAAAATAAAAGCTTAAAATCTTAAATAATTTTTACTAATTTGCATTAGATTTTATAAACAGGTTTTTATGGAGCCCCTAAAGTGACAAAAAAAATATGAGATGGGAGGGAAAATTATATGTCGATTAATCGCGATTAAGCACATCTAACATAAAAGTTTGTGTTTATATGTGTGTGTGTGTGTGTGTGTGTATATATATATATATATATATATATAAACAATATATACACACTACATAAACACAAACTTTTATGTTGCAATTAATCGCGATTAATTGATTTGACAGCCATAATGCTTTTGCGTTCTCTCACAAATGTTTTGCGTTCGCCCCCAGAAATGTTGTATGCAAATGCAAAGTTTCTCAGGGAAAAAAAAAGTTCTGCGATTGACCGCAACGTTTCTCAGGGGAACGCAAAAGTTTTGAAAGACGTTTATTTTTTCCTCCCATCTCATATTTTTTCCACCACCATGTCCCTCTAGGGGCTCCATAGATTTTATAGTATTCAGATAAGAAAGTATTTTGGTAATAGTGTTTAGCATGGACTAGATGACATTATCTGAAAGGGAAAGTTGCTTTTTAAAGATTATCTCAAGTTATTAATTTAATTTAAAGCAATAGTGTGTTTCCGAAGTCAAACTTTTTTTTTCCATTATATTCATGTGCACAATAAGATCAGTAATGTCAATTAGGAAAGTACGTACTGTAAATTTTGATTTCTTTCATCTGTCATTAATATATTATTCAGGTCTTGTTTGAGGTGTAGACACCTGGCTTGTCACCAGACAGTCACATAACTCTACTGTCCAACATGCCTGAGCATTACTGCTAAATATTTGCCATGATATCTTCAAGGGCCACTTATTTCACAAGGGCGCCATTTGAACCGGTGCAAATGCATCTTGTGAAATGCAAGATGGTGAATCAAATACCATGGTGACACAGCTGTGATGGATCTCACTCGTCAAGTTGAGGGTGAGCATGCTACTTTTTGAAGGTCAGATGTAAATGATCCATCACTGTTTTTATTTACATATATTCCATTGCAGCAAAACATGTCCGAGTTTATGATGGAACACTGTGCTGCAATGACTGTATATATAGACTGTGACTATTACTTACAGGCTAAATCTATAGTTTAAAATAATGCTGAGTTAACTTTCATTGTTTTGATTAAAGCCTTGAATGAATAGTCTGTTCACTTCTGCAGTAATTCACATCAAGTATAAATTGCAAAATTGTGTCAACCGCATTTAAATTAATCTGAATCATTTTTAAAAAGATTATTGGATAACACTTTGTTTTAAGTTGACATAGTTACTACATATACTTACTATAGTAATAACAGTAAATGATGCATAATTACAAGTAACTAACCCTAAACCAAACCCTAACTCCAACCATAACTCTATAGTAAGTACATATAGTTAATAATTAATAATACAGTAATTATTTGACTAAGTACAATGTAACTACGTCACCTTAAAATAAAGTGTAATCGATTATTGTTTTAGTCTTACTGAAATTAAAATTTTAAGTGATAACCAAAGTTAATGTTTTGGTGTCTTGTGGACAGCAGCATAATATTACAATTTGTTCTTCAGTTTGGTTCAGTACACACTTATACTTAAAGCTGTCATAAAATGAAAATCCAACATAAATGCAAGTCCTAAATGCATGTTACTGATCTTATTGTGAATGATTCATTTTCATTTATTTAAAATGTATATACTTATAGTCAACTTATAGTCAGCTGCTAATTGTTTTCCTGGAAAATATGGAAGTGTTACACTTATGGACTCTTATTTTAATATTCTGTTCTGTTTCATTTAGTTCCTGTTTCCCTGCTATGTGTAGTTAGTTTCCTTGGTTTCTCATTATTTCCCTGATTGTTTCTGTGTTCTTTGCCTCTAACTGCCAAAATGTACACCGTAATTATAGCTTGATTGATCCAGATAAACATACCTTGTGTCTGCTGACACGTTTCTTCGGTTCGTTCTCATTCTGATCACTGTTGTCGCTCAGAGACGTTTCCTCCCCAAGACCACTGTCCTCTGCATCTAAACTGCTACTTCGGGATCCCATTGTCTTTTCCTCTTTCCTTCCAAGCGCCTTCGCCAAAGTTCCAGCTTTTCCACCACAGTAACGTCTCCTGGTGGGAGATTCATTGCCAAGGAAGTTTTTGGTGTCTTCTGATGTTAGCTGATTGGTGTTGATCTTCTCCTTGATGACGCTCACTAGGTCTTTTTCGTATTCATTACATTTTGGTATGATGGTTTTAGTCACGGTTACGGTCTTGATCTGGTCGTCCGCACAGTCTTCGCTATTCACCGATACCACACGAGGTGTGACCAAGAGTTTCATCCCACTCTTCTCCTTCTGCTTTTCTTTCTCGTCCTCAATGATGGTGTCGGGCATCCAGCCACTTGGGATTGTGTCTTGCTTGTCAGTGTGTTTATTTGCCCAGCTTTGCCAGCTCTTGGCCAGGCTGTTCACCGTCGAAGCCACCTTGATCTTTCTGACGGCTCTGTTGAAAGGCCGGTTTTGCTGAACGGCGGCCGTACTCATGGTTCTTCTTCTTGTGTTTTACTGGTTTGGAAAGCTGTCAAGGTTCAAATCTCAAGGTTTATAATCCGTTTGGGCACTACTGGTGGTCACCAGGGTCTTTTATATGAATGGGAAGAGGAAGTGTCCTCTGAGGTGGGCGGTGTGACATGCATGGTCACCATGACCCTAAAAATGCTAATGGAATTTTCCCAGTGGAATAACAGGTGGCCACATTATGACCAACCAAAAACACTTTTGTCCAACTGTGCAACCATGCAAAAATCACTCATGACATCCCACCTGACTGTGTCTCTTTTTTTAGATGCACACATGACCTCATCAAACACTAAAACTGCTCAAAGACATCTATAGATTCTGATGAAACGGCTACAAATGCATGCTCTTCTCCACCGCCATGGCATATTTTTGTACAACGTGCCAGCACTCAGTGTGATGATCTATTTTTGCAGACCGGGTGTTGAATTGTGCATGTGCGCGCTTCTGTTGATTGATACACAGGCCTGTTCTTAAACCGCAAGCCAAGCTATTTTAAGCAGAAGTCGTGCTGAGAGAAAACTTAGGATGAGCCTTGGATTTGCACATCCAGTCTGTTTCATTTATACTGCTTCGCTGATAAAATGGTGATTAGGAGTATTAATCTGCTAGACACTTTCATAAGGTTAACCATTAAACAACAGATTACTGCTGAACTGCAGAAATAATGTGTAATGCATTGGTGAATAACTGGTGTGCTCCAATCCAAAAAATGGGCAGCAGATCTGTTCTGATAAGGTCACGGAGAGCTAATTTTAAATAATAACATGCAACTGGCCATATAATCGTGCAGTTAGGATAGTAAAATAAAAATGCTTAATAACATTTAAACATAAAGGATAAATAATGTCTCTAAAATCGATATTTGGGAGATATTTACAAACCAAAATTGACATTTTTCTTATTCAGCCTTGGTCATGCTTTGCATAGCTCATGCATGGTAATATTAATACATTTCAATGTCTAATTTTTAAAGACATTTTTGTTTAATTTTGGTACTATACCATTTGTAATCTGTCTTATGGTGCAAAACCAATTGAGAACCAGCTGAGACCCAGTTTGCACTGCCTTATACAACAGGCTAATGTGAAAGCTGCCCTAGATAACTCAAAGTGATTCTATACCTTAATTGCTTAAGGATTATCAGAAATCCACGTGCGATAAATATATTTCCGTCTCATAAATGTCTTTGCTTGTTTTTAGCTCCCACACAAGATCCTTGAGTCTTTGGGGACAAAAATAAAACGACTGTCATTTTGGGTGTTGTTCTCGTCTCTTCCTGCTTCCTCTGGCTTTTGGTGACTCACATACGGAGGAGTGTACCGAGGAAAGAAACCGTCACTTATATCACCGATAACACCACCAGCTGGATGCACTTACTGGCTCACAATGCAGCTCAACACACTCACATTAATGCTTATTAAAAGCTTCACTGACTGGCCAATGTAGCGTCTCCTAATGTATCTGTAAATGCAAGACATTCACAACCCTAAGACAATTCACATTTAACTCATTCGGAGACATAAATGGCTTTCCTTGGGAAGAAAATAAGAAAGGAGGTATATTGATGTCTCAGTAATACCTTTAATTTTGCAACTGTTAATCTCAACAATAAGATTATATGAAGAACAAATGGAGACTTTTGTCTGTCTACTTTTTCAGAAGAGATTTCGACATCACATCAAAACCAAAATATGTAAATCTCAATATGAACTCAAACATTTCTCATCAGGTTCTTCAAAGACCAAATGATCCGTAATCATCCTGAAATTTCTGAAATGTATTTGTTATTTAATGAAAATCTTGCCTTCCATCGCAACTCATTTGTACCTCTGCATATTTACATACTTAAAGGATTAGTTCACTTCAGAATTAAAATTTCCTGCTAATTTACTCACCCCCATGTCATCCAAGATGTTTATGTCTTTCTTTTTTCAGTCGAGAAGAAATTAAGGTTTTTGAGGAAAACATTCCAGGATTTTTCTCCATATAGTGGACTTCAACGGCTACCAATGCTAAGGTCCAATTTGCAGTTTCAATGCAACTTCAAAGGGCTCTACATGATCCCAGACGAGGAATAAGGATCTAGTGAAACGATCGGTCATTTTAAAAAAAAAATAAATAAAAATTATATACTTTTTAACCACAAATGCTTGTCTTGCACTAGCTCTGCGATCCGCCACACATTACGTAATCACGTTGGAAAGGTCACGCGTGACATAGGTGGAAGTACCGCGGTAGGACGAAAAACTCCATCTCATTTTCTCCTCCAACTTCAAAATTGTCCGACATCATTGTTTTACCTTTTTTTGTAAAGGCCGTTTGACTTTCACGATTGCTTTGTAAACACTTGCTCAGCACTTCCGCTTACGTCACGCGTGACCTTTCCAATGTGATTACGTAATGCGTGGCACATCGCAGTGCTGGTGCAAGATGAGCATTTGTGGTTAAAATGTATATACATTTTTATTTTTTTTTAGAAAATGACCAATCGTTTCGCTAGATAAGACCCTTATTCCTCGTCTGGGATCGTGTAGAGCCCTTTGAAGCTGCACTGAAACTGACATTTGGACCTTCAACTCGTTGTACCCCAGTGAAGTCCACTATATGGAGAAAAATCCTGGAATGTTTTCCTCAAAAACCTTAATTTCTTTTCGACTGAAGAAAGAAAGACATAAACATCTTGGATGACATGGGGGTGAGTAAATTATCAGGAAATTTACATTCTGAAGTGAACTAATCCTTTAAATGTAACAACGGAGAACTCTATTAAACGTCCTAAACGTAAACAACTCACAGTGACTTGACACCAAATGATAAAGCTATTAGCATCGAAAAACACATTACAATAAATGTGCTTTATAATAAATGCAACAAGCCAACATTCAACTCTGTTTTCCAATAATAACCTGAATGCATGTCTAATCTCACTGGGGCATTAGCGCAAAGATTGAACTGCACATGGAATCATTTCTTTTAACACAGTCGTCTCATTAACAGACCATGAGTAATCGGCTAATCAACACTGTGCTACACTGTGACGTTAGCCCTGCACAGAAGTCAGTCTTTTCATTGACAGCACTACATGTCAGTGCAACTAGCTTTAGCGCACACAGCAGTAGTGGTTTGACAGCTTGGGTATCATTAGAAACCAGCTTGGATGAGACAATTAGTGTCCTCGCACTCCGTTTGGTCCTCGTAAACAAGCCAACCCTGCATTTTAGCACAGAGTTAGCACACAGCTGTATCGCTAATTGTCTCTGCTTATGCTTACCAGCAAAAACATGATTGATTTTGTAATATTTCATTCTAAACGATGCTTTGAATGTATAGGAAAGCCAAGTGCTTATGTTTTAAATGTTATTTATGTTCACACATTGTGGTTAGCCAATGCTAGCAAAATGTACCACATTTTGGACCCGGTCTCATTAAGCAATTCCTCAGGATAAAGTTATGAATGAAGAACTATATTTTTTTGTTGTTGAAACATGATGAATGGACTCTATTAATAATGGGTTACCACGTAGCAATAATATTAGAATGACATAAGCTAGTTGAAGTCACTTTGTATTTCTGTCTTTGTTCTATTAACAGACAACATGACCTACAAAATGTACCCTTGAACTATATATTCACCTCAATGTTTTTACCCTGCTTTGTCAGTAGCTTTGGTATGACAAGCTTGTCGTGCTGTCACCATAATATAGCTGCATTACTGTCTTTTATTGCTTCTCTCTCTTTCTCTCATATGCCAACTCTACTTTTTTGTATGACACAGATGAACTGAATATTTCAATTCACAAGCCAGATTAATTCTAGTTTCACTAACAAAAGTATTACTTAGTACAATGGAATTACCATGTATTTTTGGGCATAGTACAATCAATCAATCAAGTTTTTTAAATACTGTATATGTATCATGATATTATCATGCTGTTCTTTGAAGAATCACATCAATACATGATAGACCATAGCATATGAAAATATTAAAAACTCACTTTTATAACCCCAAGATGGTCCAGAAATTACCATGGTTATACCATGGTATATGTCCGAAAATAATCTATGCATCTGATACCATGGTAGACATGGTGTTTTGGATTTGTACAATGGTAATAAAATGGTATATGAAATGAATATAGTTTTTTTTTAGCAAAAAAAAAAAAAAAGTATAAAAGAACATTATGGTATTAACCATGTTAATACCATGGTATTCTTTGAAATACATCCTGATAGCAATCAATAATAGAATTTGCCTAAATATTAAAAAAAAATGTACATATATCTTCGGTGGAAGTCTCATTATCAAAAGAATTTCGTCCAGTCATTGCATTCGGTCTGAATGATACGATGTCCTGTCAACATATGTATTTCCATAGTTTCGCGCAGACATCACGCGTCATCAAGAGCTTTCCGTGAGGCTATGCAGAGTTGTTTACGTCCTCAGGCTTGGATTTTTGCATTTCTATGTCAACACTATCAACGCCGAAATGAATCTGCAGCAGTTAGGTGGTACAAGTAAGAGCTCTGTAAGTTGTTTACATTCATTATTATTGTAATGTTATGTGCTTTGAGACATGATGTAATTTAACGTCGTCTCTCGTGACGCTTTGCAGACTCTGTCTGTCTTTTGTCTTTTGGAGAGCGCTCTGAAGGGAGGGTGGGATCTTATGCTTGCTATTGCTAGCCTCTTTGAAATTGCCTGCCTACCCTACCTTTAACAAGGGGATCAACAGTATAAAACAAATTTCTCAGAGGAGCAGAAATATTAAAATGCTACTGTATGAAATATGTCAAAGTCCAAAGTAGATGTTACCATCTGATACCATTACTGTACCATTGAACATTTTGTAAGGCTTGGCACTTGGATCTACAGTTATATTCTTAAAAGAGCTTCAGCATTCTCAGAGTGCTCTAGAAGTAGATGCCATTTTACCACATGGGCCACCTAATTTAGCCATCCAATGAGTCTGAATTAAACCAGAAATACAAAGCTTACATAAGAGACTGTCACCAGGTACTGCAAAAGGTGTTAAAAGACACCCAGACGTCCCTCCTCTCTCTCTTTCTCTTTCTATGTATGTTGATAAGGACTGGTGTGGTTTGTGAGTCATATCTGTGTATGACTCAGATCAGATACTCAAACTGTCCTCAGACACTCTCAGCACGCAGCAGCACCTGTTCAAGACGTGAACATGCTTTAAAATAAACCTCCCTCTCTATTTTTCCTTCTCACCTCGCCATCTTCCCCCTTCTCATTTTGAATCTTGATTCCGTTTTTTTGTCTACTGCTTTTCTGCTTTTCTTTCTCATGTTCTTTCTCATATCAATAGATGCAATCAGGTCTGCTTCGGAAACGTGTCGCGACCCCCGACCGCATGCACACTGAAGTCACTGATTGTGCTTTGTTGAACACGTCTGATGAGATTTGACAGATTATCACGCATGTGATTTTTCTTTTACAAACAGATTTCGCCTTTCACAACCATTTCTTCCTATGCAAAACTAAATTAATTCTCTTCCATAAAATCTGCAGCCTGTCACAATGTACTGATCAAAAGCAATCTGCAGGAAAGCACTACAAATAATTTGTTTTTCTGATGGACCGCATCTAATATCATGCTGCATTTTATACATTGTCATTTTAATTTTCCTGAACGTATCTGGAACAACCATAGACTGTAAAAAAATATGGACGATGCACCTCCACTCTCTTCCATTGTAGAAAAGGGAAGCCACTGTCATGAGAAATCGAGTCCCCCCCAGGAATCAGGTCTCCTTTAGGACTCAGGCGGTAATGCCTGATCAAAAGTTGTTATCCTGATGTCTTGACTAATTATAACCAATTTCACTACTGTAGTGGAGTCTGCGCAGTAGTGAGCATGAAGTGCAGCCGCGCAGCGCACACTATCAAGGCCCCACCCACACTCCCGCAGAATCGTTTAGTACAGTTTACTGCAGAAAAACTCATTATGTCAGTGTGAAATAAAGTTATGAAAATGTAGAAATTAAAGTTAAAGCTCCAATCTCCTCCCGAAAAAAGTTAGTGCCTCAGTGACTACTTCGCTCAGAGAAGCTGTCAATCACAGCTGTCAATCATGATGTCATACCCCCGTTTTTATCGCATCAAATAACTAAAACCAAACTTATTTATAAAAAAAACAAACAAACAAAAAAAAAACCACTTGAACTTACATCAGCGTGATAAAAACTACATCAAAATGACAGAAACCATCTTTGGAAAAAAATTATTTGAAGTGTAATTTGATTTTAGCTTGTCTCACGTCCCATTAAATTACATGGAGAGGGCGGGGTTTATGACCTATACTGGGACCACCTGGGGGCGATCGAGGCGCTTTGGCTTCACTTTTCAGGACTTGTACGGCTCGCTTGGGGAACGACACATCCAGTTTAACTGCACAGACATCTGAAGGTACCTCTATCGCCCCCTTGAGGATGGAGGTTTGTTACGCCACACTTTCAACGCGCTGGTCAAGTTTTTGCATAAAGTATATTTTCTAGCCATAAAAGACCTTTTTCTCCTTCTCCTGCAGTTGTTAATTAAAAACTGCAAATGCAAAACAAAGTTCAAACCCGTATAATCAAGCATATACCAGTTTGTACCAAGGAAGTCTGTAATACCAGGAGAAAGATACCTGTCAGCATTTCTAATTGCAACTACAGCTCCTCGGCTGCCCCATACATCCTCCAACATCTATGATCTGCATGCTGTCGTATTTTCATGGACAATGCTGATTGGTTGATGGCACCATAAGAACAAATGCAGTCCCAAACCCGTCACCAGTGACTATCCTGAGCTGTGAAATGAAAGCAGAAATGTCTATAGTGCATTGCACACAGTCAAGATTATGCAATCATGTAGCTTACACACACAGATATACTAAAATAAAACAAACTACTACGCATTTAAAGACATGTTGAATTGTGCGAATAATATATGTTTTAAACAATCTCTCTCTTTTGCATTACAGTAATGACTATGAAATATTTTTGCAGGAGGTAATGAGAATTTCACAATGCATAAAAATAGGATTTATTTTCTTTATGTAATATATATTCTTATTTCTTTCTTTCGATCACGCATGTTCTTGACAGACATGAGATTCACCTGCATGTGAGATCACAGGGTCTGTGTTTGTGTTAGACACAGTGTGAGTCAGTCACGTCGCCCCTAGAGAGGCCTCTGCATAATTTGAATGATTTATCGATTTGCCTGTAATAGCCCCTGCGTATATTTACTTTATAACCTCTTGGACAGCAGATTGGAAACATGTAATGAAAGGTGAGGGGGACAAATGCTAAATTTAAAAACAGTGTCATGTCTAGTATTTCCTAATAAGACGTACAAACACTAATAGAAACATACAGCAGCACAGTGTGAAATATTTTTTTTTTTAAATGTCCATAACATATGTTTAATTCATCATACAGTTTAATTATATGTGTGCTCTACTGTGCTATTTTCATTATCAAACAGTATGTGCCAAGGTTATTAACATTACCAAGTACACTGTGTTTCAAATGAACAGCCAGCCATTATGCTGATCCATGTAAAAACAAATAAACCTGCTTGGACACACGTTTCTTTGCCCCACTGTTGACAAAGGCAAATATAGATAATACACAAATGCATCTCTGTAATGTACACATCATTCTGTCACTGTCATGTGGTTTTGATGTCACACATCAGCACTATTTAAATACTACCATCCATTTATTCACCCTAACACGTCATATATATTCATTAGCAAACAATTCATATTTTCCTATTCAGTTCTGAAGAAATATGAAGAAAAGAAATGTAGATATTGGCAAAAATATATTAAAAATAGTGAGATATCCAACATTTTCATTATGACATCCGCCTGATATGGTTCATGTATAATTCAACCCTAATGAATCAGTTTGTCAGTGGTGAAGTGCTAATAAGTTATTGATGATAGAGTGACATCACATTTCTAAATACACTCTGATGGTCCAATAACATCCATTTATAAGAAACTTCACTTAAAATAGTATGGTACTACCATTGTATCATGTTTTTCCATATAAACCATGGTGCATGAATTTCATATATATATATATATATATATAAAAATAATAATAATAATAATAATAATAATAATAACAATAAACCATGCTTAAACCATGGTACTTCAAAGAATACCATGGCATTAACATATTATCATGTACTTGGTAAAAAAAAAAGTAAAATAAAAAGATGATGGTATTTTTTAGCCAGTAATTTTGAAAAAAATGTTGCTTATATGTCTGACATGATACTGCAAGAAGGATAAAATATATAAATGTATGTACATGTACAATATGTTAACTAGAATGAATGCACTTACATAAGCAGACAGTATAAAAGACTTCATTATCCAGTTTTAAAATTATGCATCAGCAAGTATGTAAGAATGCATGAAAACAGACTAACATCAAAGCAGCCGTGATACATTAAACCACACAAAAATAGATTCAAACAGCACCATAGTGTCGGTATCCTCAGCCTCCCCTGAGCTAAAATGTTTACGATCAATCTAGAATAGCTAAAGCCGAGTGCATGTACAGACCCCCTGCTTTAAGAATGATGGGACGGGACAGCTGCATTACCAACCACTGTTTTGGAAAAGTGTTTAGCATGCCAACATTGCAGGCAATTTTCCATGTTAATGGCACATGGGACATCAGTGACAAGGTGCCCAGGGTGAATTGTGCTTATGTTCACTTGCTACCTGACTAAATTAAGGTTAAAGTATTAGTCCACCCAAAAAAGAAAATTATGTCATCATCATCATTTATTCACCCTCATGTTTTTCCAAACCTGTAAAAATTTAGTTCATCTTTGAAACACAATAAAGATATTTTTTATTGCAATCTGAGAGATTTCTGTACCTCGCAACTACCACTTTGACACTTCAAAAAGTTCATAAAAAGATCGTAATACTAATCCATATGTATTGAGCTGTTTAGGCCGCATTTTCTGAAGAGACACAATCACTTTATACACTGAACAGATTTAATTTAGGCTTTTATTCACATATAAACATTGATCAGCAAACACAAACAGAAGCTCAACCAAACCCACTTGATGCGTGAGAACAAACCTCATTGGTTCTTACAAAAGCTCAAACGTGCTGCGCAACATGAGAATGAACCCCATTGGTTCTCGCACGTCAAACAAATATCTTTGAGCTTACCACAAATGATGTGTGAGTTGATGAATGTTTATATGTGAATAAAAGCCTAAATTAAATCTGTTCATCATATAAAGCGATCATGTCTCTACGACATGAGATTGAGTAAATTATGACAGAATTTTCATTTTTGGGTGAACTAACCCTTTAAAGAAATGTTCCCCACTCAATACGAGTTAAGCTCTACTGACAGCAGGAAATAATTTCGACTCGCTCCTCAGTCAGTTTGTAAACAAAGAATCACGTTTACAGTAATGTACTTACAATGGAAGTCTATTGTTAAAGTCTACATATAAGTCTACAAGTTAAAATAAATGCTATTTCACGCTAAATTCAAACATACGCGTATTTGACATGAGACTAGTGAGATAATTAACCTTCTTTATGCATGCAGTTACATGCAATATTTCAACCCCCATTATGACCATGTAAACTTTACAGCTCTCATAACACAATTTTTGCATGGAAGAATATAAGCACTTTAACAAGTACATATCTGAGTTGCAAAAACCCCTCATAAAGCTATGCCTCATACACTCTTAAAAACAAAGGTTCTTTATTGGCATTGATGGTTCCATGAAGATCCTTTAACATCCATTTAACCTTTCCATTCCACAAACATTTCTTTATAGTGGAAAAGGAAGATTATTAAGATGTTCTTCACATAAAGAAAATAAAATGTTTCTTTTAAGTATTATTTACTGAAATGATCTTTGGGGAAACAAACATGGATCTTTTTTCTGCTAAAACCAATTATGTAACATTGTAAGAGTGTAGATGTGAATTGTAAGTGCTTTACTGTACATTTTTCAAAATTATTGTACACTCTGATCAAGCTTTATCTATCATAACTTGATTATTTATACAACAGCAAGGCAGTTTAGCGATTGGAAGTTAACTTAAATTAGGATGTCAACCTTTAAATTATCAAGCTGATTTCTGTAATTTTATCAGACACCATGGTATATATTAGAGTGAGACAAATACCACAAAACATCACAGAACTCATCAAATCGAACCACTAATACTAACTAATGTTTGCACTGTTGTTTTCTCTCCAAAATGATGTCACTTCCTGGAGGATGATGTCATTAGGAAACAGCTTTTTGTAATCTAAAGGGATATTACAAAAGAGACAACCAGGATGGAAAGTGATATAATTTGAATGATTAGCAATTAAAACAATGTTTTTGCTTGAAACAGTTTGAGTAAAGAGAGAAACAAATGAAGAAACTTCTGTTATATTGGAAATATTGAAATATTTCTCAATAAATAGCCAGCTTTTCGTGTTAGAAATGCAGCTATGACAAAATTACAGTAGGCTATCTGCACAGTTATTAAAACTCACATCTATGCTCACTTAATTGTGATACATGATTTCCATCTTTAATATTTGTATGTTTATGCATAGTTTATGCAATTTGTTAAGACATACGATGGGAAAATGAAAACGTACTGCACAACACCAGCGACCCTGGTAATCTTTGGTCATTTCACCATACTAATAAACCACTGTCACCATCTGCCCCCTACTGGTGAAGTCTGACCTTCTGATTTTTAAAGAACATCATTATGGCACTTCAAAAATGATATGATCTTTTGTATCCTATATCTTGGTATCTTGTTAAATATATGTATTATAAAGATTAGTCAAACAGAAATGACGCGCTTCCTGCAATAACCTAAGATCATTTTCTGTTGTGTAGACATTATAACCTAGATTTCCCTCTAGCTTCTGCAGAGGAACAAGAGCTGGAGGGGCAGAGCAAAAAAAGAGACAGAATCGAGGTCGGAGGAAGAAGGGAGGGTGAGAAGGAGAGAGAGAAGGAACAAGAGAGGGTGAATGATATAAAAGAGCCAAATTCATTTGACATGCAGTACTGCTCTGACCTATATGTACAACCTACAGTCTTCAACCAGACCTGCAAACCTGCTGAAACTGGTATAGATATAGATACATATTTCATAAACATTTAGAATAACCAGAGTTCATGCTATGGTCCTGAGTCTTTCGATGTGGCACATGTCATGGTAAATTGATATCATAGAGTTGATGCGACTGGGCTGGTCAGCAGATGGAGCTAGAGAATAACTGCTCATGAAAACAAATAATTTTTGCTGAATGGTGTTGGCAAGGTTGCCTAGTCTATCATTTCCTATCTTTGTTTTGGTTATAGTGCAGTGTTTCTTTTTGAATTGAAAAGAATTTCTATAGGCTTCTGTTTGGACGCTTTCTAGGTAATTTTTGTGGTATGTACATCTATTAAGCTTTGTCTCAAGCATCTTACATATCTTGTGCACAGGTGACCAAACATCTTAAATTTGCTTTTATTTATTGTTTTTTGTTTTCCATGAAATCATCACCACAAAACAGCACCATGGAAACACACATAAACAGATCATAATTGTAGTGCAAGGTAGTGTCGCATTTGTACTTAGACTACGAGGATTTTAATTCAAGACCAATAAAGACCACAACATCTGCGGGAATATCACTAAATTGCCGGTGTATTGTCTGATTTGTTTGTGAACATCCTTACTGTGATTGGATGTAAAACTTCCTGCTTCAAATGCAATCAGTAACTTCTAATTTGATTTCTTTTGTTACTGTTGTGCCGGGTCAGAATTCAACGAGGCATTGTGCCAAAAAGGTCACCAAAATTAATACAAATGCACACAACATTCAAGGTATGATTGCAAAAAAGTACTTGATTTTTATATTAAAATAGCATATGATATAATTAAGCAATATCACAAGAGCAAGAGAGCTGTTTTCACGAATATGAGCATGATTGAAAACGTGATATTGATTTTATACAAATGTTCAATAAACAAAATTTTATTTTTAATACATTAATCTCAACATTATTTATGCAGCTGTAATTGTATCAATTCAGATGCAATTTTTGTGCCATCTCTGCCATGCAAAGATGTTGTTAGTGATTTCATTTGATTGGTAACAGCTCTATATGGTGTCTTATTATTCTAATTGTAACTATTGATTAAATATATAAACATTTCTCAGGCAGTAATTGTGGATCTTTTTTTAGATGAATTTAATGAGTGCTCTCTGGTCTTGGTCTTGTCTTGGTCTCAGCACACACTGGTCTTGGTCTCGGTCTAGGTGGTCTTGACTACAACACTAGTGCAAGAGTTTGCGAGTGTGCTCACAATAAGTAACCCATTCTCTCTACCTGTCATGTTATATGAAAGTGTTAAAATCCTATAAATAATTTTTAAAAATTGTAAACATTTAGGCTACATAGACATTCTCCTGGTTAGCATGGCTCAGTTTGCCCCACTGGCAGATGTTGTAACTGTATCATTTGTTTCCAAAAAGCATCTTTCTTCATGACTGCCATTTTGAAGTAGGCTTGTGTTATGACAAACTTGTATGCAAGCACCATATATAATTCTCTAATATTTCATAGATGATATATTGTTGCCCCCCCCTTTTTTTTGGAGGCTCTTAAAAGTGTAAAAGGGACTCATTAGTGAAGGTTTTGACATTTGACGTTCTTGTCATGCCATTATAATGCAATCAGCACCTCTATGCAGTATGATTATTAGGCCACTTTCACACAGCAACAGAATATGGCTGTCAGCCCTGCTGTATTCGAGTCTTTAAAGGGTTAGTTCACCCAAAAATGAAAATAATGTCATTTATTACTCACCCTCATGTCGTCCTACACCCGTAAGACCTTCGTTAATCTTCGGAACGCAAATTAAGATATTTTTGTTGAAATCCGATGGCTCAGTGAGGCCTGCATAGCCAGCAATGACATTTCCTCTCTCAAGATCCATTAATGTACTAAAAACATATTTAAATCAGTTCACGTGAGTACAGTGGTTCAATATTAATATTATAAAGCGACGAGAATATTTTTGGTGCGCCAAAAAACAAAAACAAAATAACGACTTATATAGTGATGGCTGATTTCAAAACACTGCTTCATGAAGCTTCGGAGCGTTATGAATCTTTTTTGTCGAATCAGCGGTTCGGAGCGCTGATTTCAGCAGTTTGGCGGTTTGACACGCGATCCGAATCATGATTCGACACAAAAGATTCATAACGCTCCGAAGCTTCATGAAGCGGTGTTTTGAAATCGGCCATCACTATATAAGTCGTTATTTTGTTTTTCTGGCGCACCAAAAATATTCTGGTCGAACGAAGGTCTTACGGGTGTGGAACGGCATGAGGGTGAGTAATAAATGACATTATTTTCATTTCTGGGTGAACTAACCCTTTAATACGGTTACGTTCATACACAGTACGGTTATTTACGGGAGTGACGACCGCATTCTATAACCGAATTCACACCCGTACATTTTCAGGACTCAAAACCGAGTTCTCGTAAAACCCGCGCTGTGTGAACGGAACCGGGCTGGACAACTAGTTGTCACGTCAGACAACTGCTCTGCTAAAGGGGTTTCGTGTGTGGTTTCACTTACAGTAATGGAGATATGAGCTGTGTATCATCTGAAGGTTCTGGATCCAGTCACTGTTATCCACCGGAGCGGCTCCCGTGAGTTTTGTGTTCTATGCGCGACTCAAATGCCTTGATGCGCGAGACGCCGCGAAGGACATGAGACGCGAGTGCAGCGGTTAAATGTGTCCGGCTAGCGCGTATTGTTTACATCGAAGCTTATGTGGTTAATGGAGATTTGACGGATAAACTCGCGGCTCAGTTGGACTCTTGTTGTGTCAAAAGTGATAAGACTTTGATATCACTTTGGTCACTGTCTCTATGGTTACTGATAAGAGAATAAGTTGCACATTAATACAGACAGTATTCAAGACGCTATTGTAAGTTGCTGTGTGAACAGGACATTTGGGACACTTCGAGACTCACACCTGCGGTTGTCAGTCCCAAAAATGTACAGTGTGAACATAGCCTAAAGATCAATCAATAAAATTCAATAAATATACTATAAATATCATGCATGTTACCAGTTTGTCTTCAGTGAAATGTTAGATCATCTGATGCAGTATTAAAGTATTGATACATGCGACCAAAGAATGCACCAAAGATATATAAGAAGCACTTTATTGCTCATGTAGACCTCTTAAAACAAAACGAAACAAAAAAAATGTATATCTGACATGACAAATTGACATTTTTACAAAACGAATAAAGAATGATCAAGGGGGAATGTCTTTCATACGCTCCTGCTGTTCTTGGCAGAAAAATGTAATTTTAGTTAAATAAAAACACTATGAACTAGGAAGTCTGAACCACAAAAGACAGGAAAGCCTTTGGCGTCTTCAACTTCTTGTTCAGAATAGTAAAATAAACCTGGACCTGTTGAAAAGCTGTTATCCAGTTTGACTCCAGAACTGATCTGAAGGGTTTATTATCAAACAGCAATGATATGTGATGAAAGGTTCATAGTCAGAAAGTAATAATTCATGTTGAAAGGGTTATGCTCAGAATGTATTAATGTATATACCACAGCAGCAACTAATAGCATTGTTCATATTGTACAGTTGTAGGAACAGTCAACTTCTATCAGCGTATCTGCTGTCTAACCACGATCCTCGTACTGAGCTCCTTAAAGTGCATCCTCCTAAAAAAAATTATATATTTTTCAAATGGGAACATCAGGTTACATGGAACACCAGTAAACAAAAAATAGTATCTTTCTCTTACAAACAAAACATAAAAATCGCACGGGTACAACAATTATAAGACCAGAAACACCCTTTATGTAATTACACAAATGCAACACATTGATTTTGCATTGCTTTAAACAAACTTCTGTACTCAAGAGGGCATTAGAGTTACTTTCAAATCATGCCAAATACAAATAACTTGCCAAGCAAGATTTTCTTTAAACTGTTGCTCTGCCAAGACAGTAAGCAAGGCCGTTTACACTAATGCCCACTAAAGTGCCCCTTACAGCAATGCTAAGAATGTGATGCATATTAAATTGTGTTCTAACACATTTCAGAATGCAACGACGGCCAAAGCTTGTGCAGCTAGAAGCGTTTGTGTTCACATACCTGTGTAGAGAATGTTTCGGGCCTAATGAGCACTTAAAAAAGAAAGATGCAAAATATATAAAATATCCAGTTATTAAAAATACACACAAAATGATGCAATGTCTCTATCTATCTGACTAGTTGTCTTGCTAGTTAACTACATTACCGTTCAAAAGTTTGGGGTCAATAATATATACATATTCAAATAAATGCAGTTCTTTTGAACTTTTTTATTTATCAAAGAATCCTGAAAAAAAAATAGTATCATGGTTTCCACAAAAATATTAAGCAGCACAACTGTTTTCAACATTGATAATAATAATAATAAAAGTTTCTTGAGCAGCAAATCAGCATATTAGAATGATTTCTGAACGATCATGTGACACTGAAAACTGGAGTAATGATGGTGAAAATTCAGCATTGCATCACAAGGAATAAATTATATTTTAAATGACATTCAAATAGAAAACAGCTATTTAAAACTGAAATAATATTTCAAAATATTACTATTTTTATTACATTGTTTATCAAATAAATGCAGCCCTAGTGAGCATTTTCTTAAAAAAAAAAAAAAAAAAATTCTTACCAACCCCAAACTTTTGAACAGTAGTGTATCTACTTAGTCACCTGCCTCGCTAAGTAGTTAACAGCTATTATCTTTTACAAAATAGTATAAAACCTCTCAGACATGAAGGAGCCTCTGATATTCCTCTGGAACATCCAGAACAGTTCCGGAATCTAGTGAGGCTCATGAGCCTTTAGTTTCATAAAGTTCGAAAGGTATTCCTTTGGAATTTTTTCATGCCACAAACAATGTTCCATGAGAGTACAACGAAAGTCGCCATGGCCATCATTGAGAATGTTTTGGGTTATGAGCGACACATGAATTCAGCTGTGAAGGTGAAGCATGTTTGCATGTGTAAAAAGATTTTTGGAATAAAGCTGAATTTTCAGTCCGATCCCTTTTTTGTCTGCTCCAGCTCCATTCTTCACCGTTCATCCATTAAATGACATCTTTATCTGTCTCTACCTCGTTGCTTTTATGTCCTAAAGCAAGCTGCTTGAAGTCCTGTCATTCAGACAACATGACAAGCTTCATTCACGTCAGAAATCAGCTGGTCGGATCATCATTGAAGTGGACCGGAGCGAATAGCTGGGTCCTCGGAAGTGATGCCACTTAATGCCATTGAGCTTGCGGATGTTGTGACCCACGGTGTAGTAGATTCCATTAAGGTTGGACAGACCGCAAGCATCAAACCACCAGCCTGAATGAATGACAAGTGAGAAGAGATTGAGATACTTTAAACAAATTTATAATATTTTAGAATTTAATGCTCATAGGTCTTGATCACACTCTAAAAAATGGGTTAAAAACAACACAAGTTGGGTCGAAAATGGACAAACCCAGCGACTGGGTTGTTTTAACCCAGCAAATGGGTTGTTTTAACCCAGTGGTTGGGTTAAATGTTTGCCCAACCTGCTGGGTTTTTATTTAACTCAACTATTGTTTAAAAATTACTGTATTGCTTGCTTAAAATGAACCTAAAATATGTTGGAAATGAACATTTATTAATATGTTTAATAAATTAACATTTATTAAGTTAAATGAATAATAATTAAACAAACATTTATTAAAATGCTTTATTATTGTTGCCTCTAGTAATTATGTGTCTGATTTTTAATTTCCAACCTATTTTGGGTTCATTTTAAGCCAGCCATATAGTCATTTTTAAACAATAGTTGGGTTAAATAAAACTGCCCAGCATGTTGGGCAAACATTTAACCCAACTGCTGGGTTTGTCTATTTTCAACCCAAAAGTTCAGAAATTTTGCCTTTCACTCTAAAAAAAAATGCTAGGTTAAAAATAACCCAAATTGGGTTAAATATGGACAAAACCAACGACTGGGTTGTTTTGACCCAGTGGTTGGGTTAAATGTTTGCTTAACATCCTGGGTAGTTTTATTTAACTCAACTATTGATTAAAAATTAATCTACCCAGCAGGTTGGTCAAACATTTAACCCAACCGCTGGGTTTGTTCATATTTAACCCAACTTGGGTTGTTTTTAACCCAGCATTTTTTAGAGTGGCAAGTAGCACTAAAATTACTAACTGGAAATAAATAAAAACTAAAACTGAAATATATGAAACCTAAATGGTAATAATTTAAAAACACTAATAAAATCTCATAAGCACATAGCAAAATTACTAAAATCTAATTAAAAATCTTAATAAAAACTTTAATAGTATATAAAAAAAATACTAAAATATCAGTATTGATTTTACATCTATGTTTAATTCTTCAGGTAATTCTTCTTTGAATTTTGTTTAAAAAGTGCTTATAAAGTTTATAATTGTTTGGTATTTAAAAACTTAGCCTAAATGTTGTTATATTTTTCACATAAATCATATGTCTTCAGAAATCTTAGGAATATAATGCATGATTTGTACGGAATATTTTTATAGTACTTTAAAGCTGCTTTTTGCCCCTTTTTGGAGCTTGACAGACTTACAAAACGCTTTCACTGAATAAAAAAAGCAACCTGGAGATTATACAAAATATTTTATTTTGCATTCCACAGAAGAAAGAAAGTCATACGGGTTTGGAATGACATGAGGGTGAGCAAATAATGACAGGTTTAAAAATTACATCTCCTCAAAACAACCAAACCCTTTGACCCATCTCTCTCCTCTATATTACATCTTTTTATTTTTCTCTCTGCAGTCTGTCAGTGTTTCAAAGAGTATGTTATTCCCACTGTGCGGTCGATGTCTCAGCAAGACCCGTCAAAGCAAACTGTGATTCTTCAATAAAAACCAGACTTTCACTCTTCATAGAGGACACCGTCTATCTAACCCTGATTAAATCAGTATCACCTCCCTCAATGCATGTTTAGTTTGGACGGTCAGCACAGATGGATCCATCTTTCGATCTTTTGATTACCATTTGAAATGCAAACATACAGGGCACTCGAAGGTCTCCAGCCAGTTCGACGGTAATTAACTCCAACAACTTTCAAAATCAATCACAATGCACGCTATTAAAAAGCTGTTTATCTTGGAGCCCAGAGGTGTGGGATCTGCAGTCGAGTGCAGCCATAGAGTAAATTGTTTGGATAGCGGGCGCTGAAAGCAGGTCTGAACTCTGGACGTGTTTTACATAATTCCGCGACGGGGTTGCGTTTTCTTCGATTAGCAGAGGATCAGAGGGATTTTGCGTGACTGTTTCGGCTTCAGATCCAGGCCACAATTGAAGAAATGTGAGAGGATATGAATGTAGATGGCTTGCATTCAATAAGCGCTGGTGAGTGCCCATCTACAATCAGATTAGTCTTTATGTAACAAGCATTTTAAGTCAAATGACCGTTTATAATCTAAGATCAAGGTCTTTGTTCAATTCTGGTGATGATGAATGAAGATTAACTCTTTCCCCACCAATGATGAGTTTTTCAGGCAAAGAAGAAGATCTGCATAAACCAGAAGTTGTTTACGCACAAGTAAGCTAACGTGATCATCAAACATTCAGCAGCATATAAATCAAAACTGCCTAACGTTACTGAGAAAAATGTCAAACCCACAAAGAGGTATATGACTGAAGCTTTGGGGGTGTTGAGGACTCCATCTACTCGATCTATGTTTTGATCATCGTTCTGAATCTGATTCAGACAAAGGCTGCATCTGAAATCGCATACTTCCCTACTATATACTAAGTGACAAAAGAAGTATCGAATTCGCAACACTCATAAAAGTGTAGGCAAAAAGTACCCGGATGACCTACTACTTCTGGTGAGATTCTGGAGTGCGCAGCATATGATAAACATTTTACTATGGGAGAGGATTTGCAAATGGCAGGGAAGTGACGCAACCGACGCTGGTAGGTCAGATGATAATGACAACATGGCGAATGTAGTACATCCAGATTACATTCATACTACACACACTCATACTATATAGAAAGTACTTTTTTTAGTGGTCAGGAAGTAAATCCTTTTTCAAAATAGTACCTACTCAAAAGAGTAAGCGATTTCAGACACAGCCAGTGTCTTTGACGAAAACACAATTTTCTCAGCTTTTTGTTCGAAATGTTGCTTACTCGCATTTAAAGGGTTAGTTCACCCAAAAATGAAAATAATGTTATTTATTACTCACCCTCATGTTGTTCTAACACCCATAACTTTTTGTGCGCCAAAAAAACAAAATAACGACTTTTCAACAATATCGTGATGGGCCGATTTCAAAACACTGCTTCGGAGCATTACGAATCGAATCAGTGATTCGGAGCGCCAAAGTCACGTGATTTCAGCAGTTTAGCCATTTGATAGGAGATCCAATCACTGATTCGATTCGCAAAGCTCCGAAGCATGGTTTTGAAATCGGCCCATCACTATATTGTTTAAAAGTCGTTATTTTGTTTTTTTTGGCGCACAAAAAGTATTCTCGTCGCTTTATAATATTAAGGTAGAACCACTGTACTCACATGAACTGTTTTAAATATGTCTTTAGTACCTTTATGGATCTTGAGAGAGGAAGTACCATTGCTGTGAATGCAGGCCTCACTGAGCCATCGGATTTAATCAAAAATATCTTAATTTGTGTTCCGAAGAAGAACGAAGGTCTTACGGGTGTAGAACGACATGAGGGTGAGTAATAAATGACATTATTTTCATTTTTGGGTGAACTAACCCTTTAAGTGTTGATAAAAAAGAATGCATGAAGCTAGAATAAAATGTTTTTTTTTTTTTTGGTTTTTTTATTGTTGTTTAAAAGCAGAGGCTCTGTTCTTTCTTTTGATTTATACTACAGGGCTGTTGAATGCTTGAATCTTATTGGTTGACCAGTGTTCTAAGGTGTGCAATTATTTTCAGGGAAACGGACGGCTAAAGTAGTTCCAGGCAGGTCTTGACCGCATTACAGTTCCATATCACATCGCCAAATGATTTCAGTTATTTCAAAGGTCCTTACAGCCTACAACAGCAAAAGAACCAAAACCCACATTGACACTGACCACGCCAATAAATATAGTAAACAACAAGATAAAAACGGCAAATTATTTCCATGTTTTTTTTTTAATATAATTTCCACAAAATGACATAGTATGGAAAGCACATACTGTCTTTCTCCCGGTCATTCTCCCACTCAAACGCAATACCATATAGTACGGACACACACACGCACAGAAATGTATTGTCAGCAATGCTCTGATGATTTTATCAGTAAAATAGTGACATTTCTCACTAGCGAAGTAATAACGCCGCTGTTCTTGAAGCAGATAAACTTACAGTTTCACTATTAGTAGAGACGCTGCGGTCGAACACTGTTGAGAGACGTACAGACTCAGGTAATTCACACACGCTTAATCTCTCTCTCTCATAACTGCGTTAATAACTGTATTAGTCTGCTATCAATGGCTTAAGCGTCCGTTACTAGTTCTATAAATGACGTTTTGGAATTAGCAACAAAGGCATGGAATGAGATAAGAAATTAATCCTACACTCAAGAACGTTTTAAGGACAAAAACCTGACCAGGGTTTCTACAGGTTTCATCAAATCTAATTTAATGCTTTTTAATGCCTTTTTAATGCCAATTTTTAAAAAATTTAATGCCATATATGTATGTCGCTAAATGTCAATAGATGAAGTCATACGGCAATTAGAATATTCATTGTCATTAAGTTACATTCACATTCTGCCAAGTGTCAGCCCTTTACATTTGTTTGCTTCTCTGCTGCTACCTCCTTGTGCTCACATAATGTATTTTAATACAGCCAAATTCCCAATAAAATTGTTTCATCTATATATTTTTCTGTTTTGTTGTCAGATAATATGAAATGGTGACTGAAATGCGGCCCATTAAGACTACATACAGGGCTCGACATTAAGCCTTGTCATGTGCTTGTCCTTCGGACAAGTAAATTGGTCATTCACTTGTCTGAGTAAAACAGCTGCTTGTCTGGAAAAAATAGGATTTTTTATCTTATTTTTTGATGTAAATATAAATTTATTCTGAAGCAATATCCTTTCAGAATATTCCAGCTTTGACATATATAAATCTGCACATTTGTGATATTTACACTGAGGGCATTTTTTTTTTTTTTACCTTTACAAGGGGCAATTTCCCCCCACCCAATCCTGTATGATTCATGTAAAATGTATGATTCATCTTTTATTTTAAAATTCTTAAATTTGCTCAATAAATTCAATTAAATAATGTTATGGGATTGTTTTAAATATTTTTTGAAAATTCAAATAAGAAATGTTGAGGGGAACGTGATACTTTTAAAAATGAAACTAAACCACCAGTAGGTGGCGGCAAGTAACCGTCTTAATAAGTGAGTCATTGAGTCATTCATTCAGACGATTCATTCCAATGGCTGATTCATTCAAGAATGAGGCAGTTGTTCATGAATGAGTCACTGCCTGCGTCTCAGTGTGCATTCTATCCATCCTAAATAGTATGTGACATTAGTAATATTCAGTACTATTTAGGGCGGATAGTATGCACATTGGGATGCTTGACTCAACCAATTCGTTCAAAACGGTGAATCATTCAGTAGGCTAATGAAAACAGAGAGAGGTGCGCCTGCGGCAGGAAAGCAAGATCCCGCGCTCGTGCGGCAGTACTGGGGGGTCTCGGAAGATAGAAGTCGCTAGATTTGTCACAATGCGCTTTCTTGGAAAAAAAGTCGTTAAGTTGGCAACACTGATGCAGCCTTCCGCCTCCAGGTCCAAGCCGGTAAACCGCTATCAAAAACGGCGTTACGGCAATTTTGCACCGGCCGGAGGCAATTGCCAAACTGGTTCCGCGTGTGTATCACACCAATGTACATATTTTGCGACAGATAATCAATCAGTTATTAATCATGAAGGCTATATTCAAAATAAACTGGTAGTACTATTTTTTCTTCAAAACTATCTAAAAAATTTAATGCCTGTAGGAATAAAATGTAATGCTTTTTAATGCCATTTAAGGCCTTAATTTTCGCAAAATCCATTTAATGACTTTTAATACTTTTTAATGCCCAATGTCTTGAGGTGTGATAACCGTAGTATAAGCGGAATAATTGACTCCGGTACATTGAATTATTAGAAAATAATGCACACCTAAGGTAGTAATGCGTCTCGAACTAAAACAGATACTAAATATCCATGTAAACAGCAGTTTTTGGTTAAATCTATTATTTTGAAAAATTATTGCAATAAATATTAAAGTATTAAGACGTAAAATGGGGGAAATCAAATGAATTGATAAATCAAACTTCAAATCGTTTTTTAATGACTTAATTTAAATGAAATGTCTGAACGAACCAAATGACTAAAATTAATCAGACTTTCCTAAAACATGTGTAGCCCATTATTACTTCGAATACAATGCAATATTAATAAAAAAAAAAAAAAAAGCTATGTTTTTTATGCTGTACCGTTATTCATTGAAAAAAATAGCTGGTTAAATGTGGTTACATTATCTACTTTTCATTAAGTACTTCTCAACATTGCATCAGTGCATTCAATAATGCTTTTCATATTTAATATTTTAAATCTATGTTTTTGAATAAGATAATGTGCAGTAGCTCACCTCCGGTCATCATGAGGGCGCACTTGCAAACGCACTTGTCATTGTCAACGTCACGAGTGCTGAAGCCTGTGCCGTTTGCTGCTAAGCTACTTTGTTGTCCTGATGTTCCGCTGTAGCTCCCTATTAAGAGTCTGGAGAAAGAGAAAAACTTTTAAGATTACGTAGACATGTAGACATTAAGACATGTAATCTAAAAATCTCTTAAAGCTCTTAAAACTAATGTTAATTGTTACAGTATTTAGGTGATACCTGTACTGCTGTTTTTCACTGGCCAGCTGAAATTTGTCATACAGTGCATAGGCTCCGTTCTCCTCCCAGTCCTTAAGTTCAACTCGGAGGGAGTACTGGGCTTGACTGGTGATCAGGTGAACAGCCTCATTACCCAACCAGTGCTCTCCGCTAGGATCACCAAATCCCTGTGAGAACAACATATAACGAAACTTATGCTGCGTTCTATTCATCTTGTAAAGTTGGGATTTCAAACTTCCTATTTGGGAAAGCAATAAAACTGCATTTGAAGTTGAGTGGAAATTTTCCAACATAAGATTGTATACACCGATCAGGCATAACATTATGAGCACTGACAGGTGAAGTGAATAACACTGATTATCTCTTCATCACGGCACCTGTTAATGGGTGGGATATATTAGGCAGCAAGTAAACATTTTGTCCTTAAAGTTGATGTGTTAGAAGAAGGAAAAATGGGCAAGCGTAAGGATTTGAGCGAGTTTGACAAGGGCCAAATTGTGATGGCTAGATGGGTCAGAGCATCTCCAAAACTGCAGGTCTTGTGGGGTGTTCCCGGTCTGCAGTGGTCAGTATCTATCAAAAGTGGTCCAAGGAAGGAACAGTGGTGAACTGGCGACAGGGTCATGGCTCATTGATGCACATGGGAAGCAAAGGCTGGCCTGTGTGGTCCGATCCAACAGACGAGCTACTGTAGCTCAAATTTCTCAAGAAGTTAATGCTGGTTCTGATAGAAAGGTGTCAGAATACACAGTGCATCGCAGTTTGTTGCGTATGGGGCTGCATAGCCGCAGACCAGTCATGGTGCCCATGCTGACCCCTGTCCACCGCCGAAAGTGCCAACAGTGGGCACGTGAGCATCAGAACTGGACCACGGAGCAATGGAAGAAGGTGGCCTGGTCTGATGAATCACATTTTCTTTTACATCACGTGGATGGCCGGGTGCATGTGTGTCGCCTACCTGGGGAACACATGGCACCAGGATGCACTATGGGTCAGGGCTGTTTTGGCAGCAAAAAGGGGGACCAACAAAATATTAGGAAGGTGGTCATAATGTTACGCCTGATCGGTGTATAGTTAATGATAAACACTTTAAGCAAATAACATGCATCAAAGAGTCAAAGTTCCTTGTCCAAAACAAAGTAAATGATCATCTCTGTTGCGATCTTCTTTGAACTTCATCTTCTTATCATTGGACAACACTTTATGGTTAGATATCAAGTAGTAATATCACATATCCAACTTTGAATCAAACAGCATTAGACGCAAGTCGGCAGTTTTGTTTTCTTAAATAATAAATAATAAATAATAATAAAATAATAAATCGGTACACTGTCAGTCTTTTATTATTACTTGCTTCCCAGAAAAGGGACTTATCCTTTTCAGCTATTTAAATAAAGGTCATTTGGCACAAGATTAACAATAAAAGTAGAAAATTGCCGTTGAGTTCTGCCAGTTTTAAATCCATTTCAGCATATTTAAGCACTTAAAATATCAGCAAAATGTGCCGCTATTAAATACACAATGTACCAAACATTTCATCTACTGCCAATGGCGCCAATCTGTCACATTCAATTTTAGACTCAGTGCTTCACTGTGCTTTGGCCAGTTTTTGAGTCTGTGTCATCAGAATTATGTCAAGCTTTTAATCAAGTCTTCCCAGCACAGGCAGAAAAACATTTCTTAAATGTCATCATTTTGTTTAAACATAATCAATAAAGATTTTCATCATTGTCTACAAATGTAATGAGCAACATTTGTCCGTACGATGGCTTGTTGCTACAGTGTTCTGGGTAGTTGCTCGTCAGTCTCTCACGTTCGCATGTAAACTTTATGTGATTTTTGCCTTTATGTCCACTCACCAGTTTGTATTCTTTCCAGCCTTTCTGGAAGTTCACACTTCCATTAGCTCTGCGTTGGAATACTGTCCAGCCACCTCCACTTGTCACCATATCACAAAAGACCTGTCAGAAGCATATGATATATCTCAGTCTCACTCTCTTACATTTGCGCTGTTCCTCGTTCTGTATGTCACAGCCAAGATATATCACACTGATTCCCCATACTTGTGAAAGAACGCATCCCACACCTTGGTTGGCTCCGTCATGTCTCCGATGTAAATGTGGTAGACTCCACTGGTGTTGTGACCAGATTTATAGGCCTCGGCACAGTCTCGGAAGCGCTGCTCGTTTGGTGAGAAGCCTGTAAAGGAAAAATATAATGACACTGAGGTTCAGAATTTGATTTGAAGGTAAGAAAGATCATCCAAGAAAAGGCCATTGTGGCATAGTGGTTAACTCTAGATGCGATACTCTTGTGTACATCCAGCATGTCATCTGTACACTGTATAATAAACTAAAATATTTACTGTTGTGATCCATAAAGCTGTTTTCAGTGTTATTATTATTAACTAAACATATTTAAAGGGATAGTTCACCCAAAAATGAATATTCTGTCATAATTTACTCACCCTCAAGTTGTTTCAAACCTGTATGAGTTTCTTTGTTCTGTTGAACACAAAAGAAGATATTTTGAAGAGTGTTAGTAACCAAACAGTTTCTGGTCCCCATTGACTTCCACAGTATTTTTTTTTTCATACTATGGAATTTAATGGGGACCAGCAGCTGTTTAGTTACCCACATTCTTCAAAATATCTTCTTTTGTGTTCAACAGAACATAGAAACTCATACAGGTTTAGAACAACTTGAGGGTGAGTAAATGATGACAGAATTTTCATTTATGGGCGAACATTCAATTCTTTCAATTTTGTGTTTTGCACTTATGTTGACTGAAAATAAAATATAAAAAACTTATACTTATTTTATTGCAGTTAGTTGCTTAGAAACATTTGTAATTTCTGTTTAGTTTAAGTGGAAGTACTAAAATTTAAACTGAAATAAACATTAATAGAATTTTATAAAAACAAAAACAAAACAAAAAATACTAAAAAAAGACAAAAATGAAAACAGAAAATGTAAAAACTTATTCAAAAACATTAATAAATACTGTAATAGTATATTAATGATAAAATAGTAAAATAACACTGATTTGAAATTGATCTCGTTAGCATAGAAACAAGGTATTTTATGCTCAAATAAATGGCAATGACTTAAAATAAAGATAAATATATGTAGTGCAGCGCCTGGTCAAGTTGAACTGTTGATGATTAGTAGTCATACAGTATGATGAAGGTTTCTGTGCTGAAACATCACGTTAAGTTGTTTTGTGGATTCGCCACATAGTGTGAGACAACAAATCGATGTGGTTTCTCTTGTCAAAAAAACAAGATTTATACTCATTACATGTCCTCAACTTTTCAAATAAAATGTCCATAGTGGTCTAGTTTTGGGATGAGTCATTTAAACATTAAACGCAATGTGTTTGTTCATCTGAGAGAGAGTTTATTTTAAAAATAAATTGGTTCTTCGAGTGAACCTCCACACAGACATTTATAAACTGACATGTCTTCTGTCCATATAAAATGCTGCAGTCTTGATTTAGCTTATCAGTGTGTGTTGTGACGCATGTGAACTTCATCCAAGACATGAAAGCACACTGCCAAAGACATCACTAGCGAGAGCTTATCCCCTCTCTCCATGAATCATGGCTGCTCGATTTATCATTAGTGTCACAGTTAATTAACCAGAACTTTCAGGTCATGTTAAGAATCTGCCACCAGATTTAAAAGCTGTTGTAAGCCCAAGATTCACACATGACCGTCATTCTCAGACAAGTAGCCTTACATCGTACTCTAACCGGGTGTTGAGTCGTTTTTCTTTCCTCACAGACAGTGAAATGTTGCAGCGATGCCACAAACTAGCTAATCAAACATTGAAATTGACATGAAATGGTATTCAAAATGCATTTTTGCTTCCGTAATATGACTTTCAAGTGAAACAGGCCTACTAGAAACCAACAGCACATATGCACTTTGACATCATACACTTCTATGGCATGATAGACAGTCTGGGTTGTTGTAGACAAATATCCCACAGTTTATGATGATAATCGAATGCAAACATGAAAATGACAGTATGTGTGTAGAGATGTGTTTAAGTATATTTTGTTAAAGGTGTGTATTCTTACCTGTCCCAGAAGACACCATGCCTATAAGCGTGTGCACGGACTTCATGAGCTGCTGATGCTGTCTTTGCAGGGCTGAGTTGTTGCTGCTGGCCGCTCTCAGCTGTCTCTCCAGAGCCGTAATGGCGGCTGTCTGTTTCTTCACCAGGTCCTGCAGTCGCTCTTTCTCCTCCCTCATGTCCTCCAACTCTGTCCTCTGCTGCGACTCCAGGACTAAGACCTTACTCTCCAAACGACTGGTGGAAACAGCATATAATGTATTTATTAAAAAACCTTAAGTCAAAAGAGAAACCTTTTCAAAGATGTTTCTGCAAAATTCCTAGAGAGAACAGGAATGAATGCCAAATGGGCCTCTACCTTGGGACTTTTACATTAAGTTGGAGATTTCTGAACTAATTAATGGTGTTTGCAACCATTAGGGGTTTGTTTCGAAACATTTACATCTAAGTATTAAAATGCCTCTTAACCCGTCCCTCGCCATTTGTACTACAGACCTTAAAACATTTGCTTTGTTGAGAAGAAGTGTGATATTACTTTTAGAATACCCTTGGCTGGAATATAGGGCTGGGCAATATGGCCAAAAAAAAGAAAGAAAAAAAGATCAAGATAAAACTTTTCATATCAGTCGAGATCAATAATTAATCATGATGTCAAATCTTTATTTCTTAGTTTATTATTATTAGCAGATTTTCACTCCTGAGTGAAAGTGGTTGAAACCAGACAGGTAAATCTGTAAAAATGGTAACACCCTTGTTTTTATAAAGCAAAATTTTATAGGGTAAAATTTGGTCTTCCATAGTTTTAGATCACATTAACTACAGGTAAATCCACGCACTGCATCTCACTATCATGGTAAATAGTAACTATATTGTTTCTGTGGTTTAAAAATTTATTATGAAAAACAGAAAAAACTGCTACAGTTTAATAACAAAAAATGCTGTAATTATATTCCATTATACCTTTAATACATTTAAAGGCACACTGAAGTGCCTTGGAACATGAACAGCATTTTTCAATGTGTTGACGTAATTTTAACTAAAACAGGAAGACAGGGCAGGACATATCAAACAACTCCCTTTTTTAAAATAGCCAATAGCGTTTTGTTTATATCACAGCTCGGCCAGAGCTGTTGAGCTCGGTAAAGCCTCAGTTTCATTCTAATATCTAACCGTTTCTCCTCCAAATCTCCTTCATATCACTTTAAAATAAAGCACTTGGTGCAGAATTCAAATGGGTTCGATACATTTTGTGGTCTGTGCTAACTCGTGCGTTGCGGTTCGCGTGACACTAACGTGAAACCAGACTTCATTCGCCTAAATGGAAAGCATATTTACACTGTCTTAATCGTTCCCTATCCCTTATATAGTCATTCACCATGTAGAAACTAGTGTATGTGTGAACAAGTGACCGGTTTCAGCAGCAGCTTCAACGTCTATTTATAATATAGGAGGCGGGACGCTTTAGATTCTAGAGAGCATTTGATTGGACAGAAGATCTGATGAGAAGCTGAACAGTCCCTCCAGGATTTCGCGATATTTTTTTGTGATTTCTGCGATCAAAATGACTGATTTTGTGGCGGTAATTTCCAGAAATTTGCGAAAAATTTGCAATGTTTTTTTTTTTTAATTAGAATACCACATTTACCATGTATTATGTTAGATGCACAATAGTCATACATGGCAATAGAACAAACAAAATGCAAATCTTGTTTATTGTGGTGTCTTGCCAAAAAAGGCTCGTCCAGTGGTGTACTAGGCTATCTAGCTTTAATAACATGATCACTTACGGTGGGAAATGTGACCAAAATCTTACAGGTAAGCCACAGCAATAAGCAAATGCCTAATAATATAAGTAAAAAGTTCTCAAGTAATTAAGTAATCACGTAAACAGTCAGCAATTAAATAAGAATAAACAAATTACAATAGTACAAATAAATACAACATAAAGAAATATATAACACATTTCGGTATGCACGCGCGAGCGCTGACAGGCGGCAAACGCATGCACAGAATCCGCAGCCAGTCGGTCAGTGTGTCAGAGCCGAATTGAGTTCGTGTAGCCTATACAGCGCTTTTATCAACTCTTTTTTAGTGCTATCAGGCATATCATACTTTTTATTTGTCATTCATCCATGTCGCGTAATCGCTTCGCCCGCTCCTTGGCACGGATGCGAGACGACAGGTGAGAAAGATTCGCTTTCGCTTTCACACAGACCACATAGCCTACTGTGCATGCACGTTGCACGACGGTCTGTAGGCTATCCTCATGAAAATAATGCATTGCAGCTTTTAGGGATTAGGAATTAGGAATAATTCAATTAGATAATATTATTTATTTTTGTGAATAAAATTATTTTTTGCGATTATTTTGCGGTGAAATGACGAATTATGCAGGATCGCAAAAAAATGCGACATTTTGTTGATTTTGCGTTGTATTCAGCGATCGTGGAATCGCGAAAAACTGGAGGGACTGGCTGAAGTCCGCGGTGATGTCATGAAAATCCGTGATCCATTTTAGCGGAAGTGAGAGACTAAGTTTTGAATGCTTATATCTCCTAAATGCGAATTTTGTCATTGTTTTGGAACACACCAGCTTATTCATAACCTTAAGGCTAACATATTCACACTAAAAGCTAAAAAACATAAATTTTGACTTCAGGGGGACATTAATGTCTACATTAATAATATAATAAAATTCAATATGAATATCCCACATTTATGCCACAATCCCATGGTTTCCGTTAGTGTTACTAGAGTGAATCCATGGGAAATATTGGTGATTTGTGAATTGAAAAGCCTTCTAACTGTATCGATGTAGCTCAATGTTTTCTGCATCAGTGTTGTTGAGAATGTCAGTGCTGATTCATCCGGCTCTAAACTAGTTTAAATCACAAGGATCTCACAGCGCTGTTTAGTGGTCACGTGATCGAAGCAGTCAGCGAGTAAATGCATACGCTCTTAGCTCGAACAGCGATGTGTTTTGAGCCGAGCTGTTAACTGCTCCGTGTGGCGCGGGTTCAAACGAGAAGCTCAGTTTCGTTCCGCTTTTGGCGTGCAACAGAAATGGCAATGCTTATCAGTCAAATTGGAACTGGCACCAGTGCAATGGTCTGCAACACGTATGCGCAGCATTATTTGTATAAGTGCATAAACATTATATCAAACACTTTATATTGAGAAGATTGAACTATTGTAATCATTTTATTGAGGAAAATCCTAAAAAAACCACATTCAACCACCCAGAACACCCTAGCAATGTAAAAATGTAGTTAATTCTGCAGTTTCTTATCCAACAACTTTTTAAGCATACATTTACAGCTTATATAAAGTGTCATCTTGAAATGGCCAACTATTGTTAGATTGTTACTCTAGCTGTTTGCTTGCTACTGTCTAGAGGGTTGCAGTGTCATGTGAAATAAGTCTACTGAACTTTGCGCCTTTGGGAAATGGAGATACAGATTTCCATCAGCGCTCAGCTGAGCTTTATGTAGGTTCATGATTTAGTGTCTGGATCAGAGGAGATAGCATGAATCAATCACGCCTGCTGTCAAACCAATTTACAGCCGCACAACAATGAGCCACTGCTACAAAAACGAGTTCCTGAGGAACTCCGCAAAATCCTGCCGACTTCAATCTGTGTGTGATTTAGTGAGTGAGTGTGTGAATGCTGAAAAATAACACCACCCGAGGGTTTGAGGCCGAAAATAACTGGAAAGCAAATCAAAACTCCATCGAGCATGTAACTGAATGCTTGCTTTGTTAAATTACAGTAGATATAGTCATTAAACATGCTTTTGTTGCTAGTGGTTCTCAATGCTTATATGTTTATAAATTGTTCATGATTGATTACACAAATAGTTTTCGCACAATCAATTGGCAAGGACTGTTGAAATCTCTTGCCAGAGTTTGTAATGTGTACACAATGCTGAGCAATTGTTTGCTGCTATTATACTATGAAGCTGACCCTCGCTAAACCCGCATCAATTCTGGGAGCAATTACGAACACTTTCACTTGCACAGTTGTAAGTCGCCTTGGAAAGGTCGAAAACTTTCTGTTCTCACTCATACAAGCAAACATGAAATATTGAATAGCTCTGACTCTGTCTGTAATGTAGCGGTCTGCTATAATTACGTCTGATGCCCCCATGCAGCTACCAAAACATCACTGGAAACACAGTTCAATTGGTCGTCAAAGTTGAATGACAACAAGCGTTATCTGTTTAATCTAGCGAGAGCCGAGTACAAAGCTTTCTGGGAAAACCCTTTGTCCCGCTTTGGAAGTGTGCAAAGGAAACTTGCCTGGGGTCTGCTTTGTGTGCTATGCTTACTCCGTAGTTATTAAACATTACAAACAATCAATTAAGTGGCTGATTATTTCCCTTTACAAAGCCTTTCCCCCTGCTGTTCTCTCAGAGCTGGCCGACTATGGGAAAATATAGTTTTGAGAACAACAAGAGAGACAAAAGTTGCTCTACGCTGCAGTTGCAGATGCAATCTGACCCTAAAAAATGACTTGCACTGAAAGATCTTATTGCTCTGTGATTGTGTGGAGTTGTAATGAGCACAATTACATAATGGAGTCCTCAGTTATGATTCTTTCAAGTATTAGTTTTGTCTTTGATGTTTCTCCTACTACAATATCATGGGAGACATAAAATCTCAAAAATTAGAGAATAGAGTAGGAGTATAGAGCTATAAAATGAATGTAGAAGAATTTGGTGAATTTCTCTCCATCTCAATGCTTTTTACGACCAGCCATTGACATATATTGTTTGGGTTGAAATAGTCACATTAAATAATCTCTTTAACTTGACTAAAACAGTTCATTTATAGTTTTTAGCGTAGATTGCTCTTGGGCTTTGTGAAACAGAAAAAAGAAATAAGAGAGATAAACAAAGACATTAATTAAATTAAAAAAAGTCTTACCTGTTCTTGTCTCGAAGTTTTGAGATTTCTGAAATCTGCGTTAAGAGCTCCTTCTCCAGTTTGTTTGTTGATAGTGAATTCTCTAATAACTGAATTGCAATTCTTGATGTCTGGTTCAGAACCTTCAGATGGAATACAATGAAAAGAATAATGGAAAAAAAATGACAGAAGTAAATACATATACAGTGCCCTCCACTAATATTGGCACCCTTGGTAAATATAAGCAAAGGTGGCTGTGAAAATAAATCCACATTGTTTATACTTTTGATCTTTCATTCAAAAAATTCACAAAATCTAACCTTTCATTGAAGGACAACAATTGAAATACAATACAACAATTAAATATTTTTCTCTAGTTCACGTTGGCCACAATTATTGGCACCCCTAGAAATTCTTATAAGTAAAATATCTCTGAAGTATATTCTCATTCATATTTACATTTTTTTAGCACACCAGGGTGATCATGAACATGAAATTGTCCAGCCATGACTTGTTCCACAGGAGTATAAACATGAGGAAACACAAAGGCCAAATTCCATTAATCATTCATCACAATGAGTAAAACCAAAGAATATAGTTCTGATGTGCAGCAAAAGATTGTTGAGCTTCACAAAATAGAAAGTGTCTGTAAGAAAATAGCTAAAGCATTGAAAATCCCCATTTCCACTATCAGGGCAATAATTAAGAAGTTCCAATCAACTAAAGATGTTACAAATCTGCCTGGAAGAGGACGTGTGTCTAAATCGTCCTAATGCGCGGTGAGGAGGAGAGTTTGAGTGGACAAAGACTCTCCAAGGATCACAGCTGGAGAATTGCAGAGATTAGTTGAGTCTTGAGCCTCAGAAAGCCTAAAAAAAATTATCAAACAGCACCTACATCCCCACAAGTTGTTCGGGAGGGTTTCAAGAAAAATCCTCCTCGCTCATCCAAAAACAAACTCCAGCATATTCAGTTGTCAGACACAACTGGAACTTCAAACGGGACCAGCTTCTATGGTCAGATGAAACTAAAAAAAGAGCTTTTTGGCAGCAAACCCACCAGATGGGTTTGGTGCACACAGGGATAAAAATTACCCCATGCTCACGGTTAAATATACTGCTGGATCTTTAAAGTTGTGGGCCTATTTTTCTGCTGGAGGTCCTGGACATCTTGTTCAGATACATGGTATCATGGATTCTATCAAATACCAACAGATAAAAAATCAAAACCTGACCGCTTCTGCTAGAAATCCAATAATGGGCCGTGGTTGGATCGTCCATCAGGACAATGATCCAAAACAAACATCAAAACCAACACAAAAATGTGTCACTGAGCACAAAATGAAGCTTCTGCCATGGCCATCCCAGTCCCCTGACCTGAACCCTAAAGAAAATGAGTGGAGTGAACTGAAGAGAAGCGCCACCAACATGGAGCTGGGAATCTGAAGGATCTGGAGAGATTCTGCATGAAGGAATGGTCTCTGATCTCTTGTCAGGTGTTCTCCAAACTCATCAGGCATTATAGAAGATGACTCAGAGCTGTTATCTTGGGAAAAGGACGTTGCAATAATTGGGTGCCAATAATTGTGGCCAACGTGAACTAAAGAAAAACATTTATTTTATAATGTGAGTTTCCCCCCACTTTCAATTGTTGTCCTTCAATGAAAGATTACAATTTTGTGATTTTTTTAAATAAAAGACCAAAACGATAAACAATGCAGATTTATTTTCACAGCCGACTTTGCTCATATTTACCAAGGGTGCCAATATTAGTGGAGGGCACTGTATATACATATATATCCTTTGTACCCCAGTAATATATTGGGAAATATTAGTACAATTTAAAACTGTTTTCTGTTTAAATATATTTATTGAAATGTAATTTATTCCTATGATGTAAAGCTGAATTTTCGGCATCATTACTACAGTCTTCAGTGTCACATGATCCTTCAGAAATCATATGCTGATTTGCTGCTCAAGAAACATTTCTTAATATTAACAATGTTGAGAACGGTTGTGCTGTTTCATATTTTTGTGGAAACCGTGATACATTTTTCTTCAAGATTCTTTGATGATGAATAGAAATACTTTACTGTCACTTTTGATCAGTTTAATTTATTCTTGCTTAATACAAGTATTAATTTCTTTAAAAAAAATCTTACTGACTGATGTTATTTTGTATGTACAGTATATGCACTCGTTGTATTTAATGACACTGATGAAGTATGCATTCCTGCATTTCTATGTTGTGAAATGTGATTACCTTGGCCTCAACCACATTGAGTTTTCTGGTTTGCTCAGCGGTCTGGCTGAGCAGATTGGTACCGATCTCCAGCATAGTGGCCGTCTGGTTATGGACAGCATCAGCTTGAATATGCACCATCCCCGTCTTCTGCTGGATGTAGTTTTCTAACTGTTGAGTAAAGGAGAGAAAATAATGATATTGCATTTTGCTTAAAGAAAAATTCACCCAAAAATGATAATTCTGTCATTATTTACTCACCCTCATTTCGTTCCAAACCCATAAGACTTTCGTTTATCTTCAGAACACAAACGAAGATCTTTTTGATGAAATCTGAGAGCTTTCTGTCCCTCCATGGACAGCTACGCAATTGAAACTTTGACGCATCAAAAAGTTCATAAAGAGATCATAAAACTAATCCATATGAATTGAGTGGTTTAGTCCAAATTTTCTGAAGAGACTCGATAGCTTTTTATGATGAACAGATTGAATTTAGGCTTTTATTCACATATAAACATTCATCAACGGAAGCTCAAGCATGTTTGCTTGACGTGCGACAACCAATGAGGTTCATTCTCGCGTGTTACGCAGCATGTTTAAGCTTCCAGAAGAGGTTTGTTCTCGCACATCAAGCAGGTTTGTTTGAGCTTCTGTTTATGTTCGCTGATCAATGTTTATAAGTGAATAAAAGCCTCAATTCAATCTGTTCATCAAATAAAGTGATCAAGTCTCTTCAGAAAATTTAGACTAAACCGCTCAATTCCTATGGATTAGATTTACGATCTCTTTATGTACTTTTTGAAGCGTCAAAGTGTCAGTTGTGTGAACTGTCATTGGAGGGACAGAAAGCTTTTTAGATTTTATTAAATAGATCTTCATTTGTGTTCTGAAAATGAAAGTCTTATGGGTTCAGAACAACATGAGGGTGAGTAATTAATAACAGACTTTTCATTGTTGGTTCAACTGAAAATTTTGGATTGACCCTCAAAGCACAATATATGTCTTGACAGAAGGAAGAGGAAAACATGCATAAACTTCATTGGTTCTCATGTGTTTGGTGAATATGTAGAAGAATGAACAAGATTTGTTGCATTTGGTCACATATTATTTGGATTTCCAGTCTCATGGTCTTCGCATGTAACTATAAAGGTCCATTTGTCATTGCATGATTCAGAAGGGTGCTTACAAGGGCCCCTTTTGTGGCTGTGATGTGTCCTCGATGCTCCCTTTTGTGAAGCACTCAACAGTGTGGACTCAAGAGCTGGAAAGTTTATCAAACACAGTGTTTTTTTAACTCCTCAGGGAGAAGATCCAGTGCCAGGCAAAGGTGCGGTATAGTGACCCTCTTAGTCCCAAAAGACTCTGAGCTCTGCAAAAATAAATATGGCAACACCAAGACTGCATGGACCCTGAGAGAAGGACTAATGAAGGGTAATTTTATCACAATGAAAATAAACAGGTTAAACCCTGGGGGAAAGTTATGTGCTTGATGTGGTCCATCAGAATAAAGATGTAGAGACAATCTGTTAGAAATATATAATAGTAATATTTCAATTTCAAGTGCTTCAAAGCACACTCAATGCCCTGACATTTACGCTTCTGTTTATTATAGTCATAATTAAGACATGATGGTTGGTTTAGAAAAATTAATTAACGTAAACAAGAATGCAAAAAGTTGAGTTTTCTTCTGTTGCTGTTGAATCCCCAAAGACGCAGTGTGCCCTGACCGATTAATTGACCCGAGCTTCCTGCCTTGGATTAAAATCACATAGGACGAGTTCAGCTTGGGAACGCTGATCTGGATTCAGTTGGATCAGCTTTACGAGCATTAACCAAAACCAGATGTTTCATTTCAATTTGACTGGAGCTTCCTGGGATGTCTCCTTACAGAATGTACTGTAAGTCACCACCAATGTGAAGGTAAAGCACTTCGGAGTCTGAGTTGCTGAGTCATGGCAATCTGCATGCAGTTACGACATGGACAATCATTCATATGTACCGCAGATGTTTACAAGAGATCACTTCAGAAAGAAAGTGTTGGGTTGTTTGCTTCATAAAGATTCATTCAGATTACATCATTTGCAAAAACATAACAGCATGAATTCCAGTAAGTGTTTCGTGATGGCCTCTCACAATGACAATGAATCATAGTTTTGTTTTAAAACTAGTTACTATTTTGTCATTTAGCTGACAAAGAGATTTACAGTACACTTACGGAGCAACCTGGGGTTAAGTGTTTTGCTCAAAGGGAACATTGGTAATGGATCAACACTCGTGGAGTTTGAACCTATAACTTTTCTGTTAACAGCCCAGATTTTCAGCCACAAGACTATATTATGGGTTAAATGAGGACAAATATTGAATTACAAGGCTTGAAAAAACTGTAGTAATTATATATATATATATATATACAGTGCTCAGCATAAATGAGTACACCCCCTTTGAAAAGTAACATTTTAAACAACATCTCAATGAAAACAAAAACAATTTCCAAAATGTTGACAAGACTAAGTTTTATATAACATCTGTTTAACTTATAACATGAAAGTAAGGTTAATAATATAACTTAGAGAACAAAATTTTCAGTTTTACTCAAATTAGGGTGATGCAAAAATGAGCACACCCCACTGAAAGTCTTTGGAGCAAAGCTAAAGTTTAGACTACAAATGTCTAATTTAACAAGAATTCAACCACAGGTGAGTCTAATTCTTCATTACACAGGTGTCCAGCAGACAGTTGACTATAAAAGGGTGTTAAAACCCCTTCCCATTTCATACTGTCAGCAATGGCACCACATGGAAGAGAAATGTCACAAGACCTGAGAAAGAAAATAATTTCTTTACACCACAAAGGTGAAGGCTACAAGAAGATCAGCTAAGCTTTAGAAAAATTTAAAAAAGATGGAACTGCAACCATCTCACAGAGACGTCCAGGTCGTCCACGGAAGTTAACACCTCGACAGGAGTGTCTTCTAATGAGAAGGGTTGAAGAAAATCGGCATGCAAGTTCACTACAGTTATCTAAAGAAGTAGAAAACTCCTAAACACACATCTAAGGCCACTGTTGGATTTCTGAAGAAGAACAGGGTGAAAGTGATTCAGTGGCTCCTGATCTAAACCCAATCGAACACCTATGGGGAATTCTAAAGAGACAAGTTGAGCATCACTCTCCATCCAGCATCCAGTCTCTAAAAGAGGTCATTCTTGAAGAATGGAAAAAGATAGATGTTGCAAAATGTCGCCAACTTGTTCATTCCATGCCTAGAAGACTTGGTGCTGTCATTAAAAATCATGGAGGCCATACAGAGTACTAGATGTAGTAGTTATTGTTGTGGGGTGTACTCATTTTTGCATCACCCTAATTTGAGTAAAACTGAAAAAGTGTAATCTAAGTTATATTATTAACCTTCCTTTCATGTTATAAGTTAAACAGATGTTATATTAAACTTAAGTCTTGTCAACATTTTGGAAATTGTTTTTGTGTTCATTGAGATATTGTTTAAAATGTTACTTTTCAAAGGGGGTGTACTCATTTACGCTGAACACTGTATATATATATACATATATATATATATATATATATATGTCTGTTTCATAAGCTTTAAATAAAATGCAAATAACTGCTGCATAAATTCCAGTATTTATTCACAACCTCTTATAATGGACATTTTGTTTTACTGTTTTGTCATTTAGCTAAAAAAAGGTGATTTATAGTACACCCATAAATAAATTATATAATCATTACTAAATGATAAATTCTATCAATATCTGTTTTATAAGCAAAATAAACATCTGTCAGAATCTATTTTCACCAACAGAATAAGAGTGACGATACACTCTTAGGTCAACATGAAATCAAAATAAACTCTATATTTACTTTATTAAACATGTTCCTGGTCTTATTGCGTAAGATTCATCAGTGTACGTTATTTTAAAGAAAAAACTGTTTGTCTTCATAATCTTTCATCAAAATGTAATAACTTTCTCTGCCTCTGAAACAACTTTCCTTTTCGGGTGACGTCAAAGTCCTCTGTACTCACATTCAGGTCTGCCACCACTTTTCTTGATGTAATCCATTCCCAATGGATAAAATAAAGTCTTGTATTACATTTTTTTATCTTTGTAGACGTAAAATGCTGTTTTCTGTTTTCTTTCTAAACCAAAGAACCAGTTTAACTCACAACCTCTACCACAAGAACATCTCAGAAAGAGAGAACGACAGGAACACAGAGAGATTACTTGATTAACCTTCTCATTAAACCAGTAACAAAGCAAACATCCGAGCATGTAGATCTCTCCCTGCAGGACGTCTGCACCTCCACATCGACTAAATCTCCTTTAATCCAGACTCCGTCTCTGCCATCTCGGACCCCTCATCTGACATCCACCACACACCACGAGAAACTGGCCAATCTACAAAACAATCAGCAGCTTTCTTCCACCCTCTCTGATTCCAGGCCCAGCATAACGTTTAGTTTTCAATCTACTCTTCTTATTCATCCTGCAGGGGTATTACTAGACACATTTAGCAAAGCCTCCCAGGACACAAACCGCACAATTTGTTTATGGCAGGCTGGTGGAATGCAGTGGATTATTGTAAGGTATTCATTTCCTAATGAGGATTATTGAGCATAACAGACAGGAGGATTCTCAAATCTCAGAGATAGAAATATGCTAAGAAAATGTTTGGTTAAAACTAATGGACCATACAAATTTGCTGTAGTTCATGTTCGAAAGATACTGTAGAAATGCTCAAAAGCCAAGAATTTATATTTCAAAATAGGTTAGTTCAGCCAAAATTGAGAATTTCATCATCATTTACTTACTATAATATCAATTTGACCCTTCGTCGGGAGTTTGATTGACAGGCGATCTAACCAATCATAACGCAGAATCCGCCATTTTGTCCGACAAAGCAGTCAGGGGAGTTAGGTGGACGTCGGTGGACTTGAACTTGAAAAATGGTGTACTGACGTCTTTCCGCTGTTGAAACAACATTCCTTCTGATGTTCATTCACGTTTATTTGATGCTATAAATTAACTAGTAGGAAGAGATGATCGGTTCAAAAGCCGCTTGAACTGAGGCGCTACAACAGCGATCTGTCACAACACATTAAAGAGCCACAAAAAGGTAAAAACTGATTTCGGACAGACTTCTGAGGCAGCGTATCGGTTTAATGATCTACAGCAAAATTGCACAAGCTTTGATGATAACTAAGCGAATATTTTATTACTACAATAGTAATTTCTCACTAGAAATGACATCAAAAGTGGAAAACATTGGTCAAAAACTTACATTTACACACAAACTGATGACCAACCGCAACTTTCAGAAGCCATCTTTATTTTATTTTTTTTAGCTCAACTGTCACAGAATGGAAAGCACAGGATTGTGGGATGTCAAAGGCAGCAAAGGATACATCTAAGCTGCCTTCAAAAATCCATCAGATGAAGGCATCTCATGAGATAGGAAGTGAAGCTAACTTTGGATTCGGACGAGCCTCGATGCTTTCCTACCTTGGAATGCATCCTCCGAAGGCAGCATTTTTAAGTTTTCGGATGCAGCCGATATGTGGTGGCCAGGGTTGCCAGGTTTTCACAACAAAACCCGCCCAATTGCTACTCAAAACTAGCCCAATCGCATTTCAGGTGGGTCCCCCGGTAAAAATCGCATTCCGAGGGGTAAAATCCGCATTTCTGGCGGGGTTCCCCGTTAACATTGGCATTCTAGGGGCTAAATATCATGTTATTTGGGGTCACTTCAACCCGTGGACATGAAAAACAACCCCCAGCAACAGTGTTAAAGTAGCCCAATTCCGCGGGAAAACCGTGGACTTGGCAACACTGGTGGTCGCGTGAGAGCTGCATGGCTTGTAGCAACGGTAACTAAAGGGGGAGGGTCTTTGCAAACGGTCAATTTCAAACCTTTCTTTCACAGACACTTTGGGATGAGAACTGAGCTGGATCATGACATCACTGTTTTCTGCAGAGCTGCTTTATAGAACTAATGAACTAATGTAATAATTCATTATCTTTAGAATGGAACTGAATCAACACTGAACTGACTTCAGCTGAACAATGAAGTTATATTCTTTTAGAGCTGCTGTACAGCCGAAATGAACTCTGTTTGCCTCATTGAATCATTTTCCTGTTATCACTGCAAAGCTGCTTGAAACAATCTGTATTGTATAAAGCGCTACAGAAATAAAGGTGACTTGACTGTGGAACATGAAAGAAGATGTTTTGAAGAATGTTCACGCTGTTCTTTACTATACAATGCAATGGTCACTAGGGGCTGACAAACTTCAAAAACATAACATTAGTCCATATGATGTGTGCACTATATTTCAGGTCTTCTGAAGTCATCCGACAGCTTTGTGTGAGGAACAGACTGACATTTTTCAGTGAAAATTGTGCTTGACAATTGTGGTCACCCTTCACTTTCACCAGTTGAACATTGTGCTATAAATTTCTCCTTTTTCGAGACATGCGGGTTTGGAAGGACATGAGGGTGAGTAAATGATTATATAATTTTCATTTTTGGCAGAACTATCCCTTTCATGTAACTGTAACAGACTAAAACAACACAAATACACTGGAAAACTGCTGTCAATGTTTAGCTTTTTTAACACATTTGATTGTGTTCACTCATCAAATGATCTTGGAATCCGAGATTTACCGCATGTTTACACGGCAAGAACGCGGTCTGCAGTGTAGACAACCTCATGAATTATAACAGGAATGTTCTAGTTTTATTGTGTCGTGTTTCTCGCTGTCATTATAAACTGGGTTTAAGACTGTCAGAAATGGCCAGTGTCATTCTCCATGTCGATCAGATTTTAGTGGCTGTGAAATGCTGATGTGTAACTTGAGTTCTATTTTTCCTGTCAGGATTTGCTTGGACATGAACTGATATAGGCCTGGAAAGCCCAAATATTGTTTTTAATCTGAAAGACTTTATTCTTAAGTTCTGTAAAAAAAAAAAAAATAATAATAATAATAATGGAGGAGGAGATACATTACTGCCAGGTTTCTAATCACGGAGCTGTGAATAAGTGTTGGCCCCAGTTCAGTGTTTTGCCCAAGAAGTCAGGAATTCATCATATACTGACCCAAGTGTCAATCACAATGTTACTATGACATTATGATTTACTTACACTGCATAAGATATTACAACTTATTTTCATAGAATGTTTCTTTAATTAATTTAATATGTGCATTTTGTTTCCATGCAGTGAAAACACAGCTATGAAGAAAATGAGTGGTGCAACTCTACACTAAGGTGTTGTGGCTGGTTACCAGGGTGTTGCTATGCAGTTGCTAGGGTGTTGCTATAGCTAGATGAGTCAAAAGAGTATGCGATATTGCTCGAGTCCCTCCTTGAATGTATGGTTTGCAGGATATTTGCAGGATATGGTTTGGTCTGCAGGATATTTTCACCCAGTTTATCATCTGCCAGGCAAAAATTCTAGACCTGGTCGCTTTGAAAAGAAGTCACACAATTTGAGGAATTATTCACAAATGTGAACAGTGAAGTTTAATACGCAAGCTACAAGTCTGACACGAGTCAATTATTTTTACTGTCTTTTGCTTTATTCATTTTGGCAGAGGTTTTCATAAAGGAAGAGCCTTTGTTCACCCTTAACTGGAGTTCATACTGTTCACTTTGGTGCTTTTAGGGGTCACCACACCAGATTTTACAACAAATCATGTCGAATTAGGTCTGACAGGGTAGATGACCTGCAGAGGGAAACTGTTTTTCTTTGTGAGGGTGAATGGGAATGTGTATCTTGATTATTTTCATCTTTTACATAATAATAGTGATACTGATCTTCTGTATGCATTTTAGCAGGATATTCGGTGGAACATGCTATATAGAAACATTTTTGACAGGCTCTGTCGAGAAACGTGCCGGTTCTGTCTAGGGTCCTTCTGGAATCTTTTCCATAAAATATGTGTGGTCTATGCAAGAAGGGTTTTCCGCCCTTATAAAAAAAATATGTAAACTTACTGTCTGTTTTGACAAGCAGAAAATCCCAGATTCAAGCAAAGGTGGTCAAGGGACTGTCTTCAGCTGTGACGTTATACATATTTACTGGAGAGCTACAGTATGTTTGCATACTACCATACTACTTTTGAAGTAGATATATTGTGCACATGCAAATTTCGCCTTTATCACACTTCCGCGTTCGAAAAGCGGAAGCTTCAAGTATTAGCGTAAAATAACTTCCGCTGCAGCCTTTAACATTGGCCGTGCCCATAGCATGGGAATGTTGTGATTTATTTTTGTAAAATTTAGCACAGATACTTATGCTGCATTCCAGGCAGGTTTTTGAGCCCGTAAGTCACAACTTCAAACCACGACTCATGACTTTGTAGCGTTCCAGGCAAGTCAGGCCAAACTGCCTGAGCACAAGGAATTGTGGTAGCTAGATGTAAACAAATCAGCATGGCAGACCATACAGGGCTTATGCTCATTTACAATCATTTCTATCGCCAAAGGTGCTTACTCCTTGTTTATTTGAGGGAAACGGAGGAGGAAAAACGGCAAAAGAAGCTGTTATACCTTTTATTTTACGTTATTTGTATATTTGGAAATGTATTTGGTAATATTTATTCTTGCACTCAATGGACCGAAAACTAGCTAACGCTAGAATAGCTGCTATGTTATATTGTCCTAAAGTCTATTTCTCACCGTGTACCACTTGCATAAACACCGCATCCGTAGGGGCTGCCATTGTTGTTTCGCGGGCTATGTGACGTCAGAGCGCGGAACTGGGAGTACATCGATCTAGTACGAGTTCACGGGTGGGAAGTCACGGGTTTGACTGCCGCTCCAGTGCACTTTCACGGGTAGAAGGTTGGAAAAACACGGGTTACGGGTTGCTTGGAACACGGCATTATTCTAAAGACACCAACCTCTGTTTACAATCATTAATTGAGTAATGTGAAACAAAGGAAAAAGGCGTCATAATATTCTGACGCATATTTCGTTAAGCGGGAGCGTGCAAGCCATTCTGCATGTGTATGCGCAATACTTATTTTATCACAGAAATGCAAAAATAGAATACAAACAACATAAACAGCTCTAGACAAATCTTAAATTATTAACTAGGACTAAAGTCTATTTTGGGTGGATTAAATTAAAGGTTTGGGGGAAATTTATTGTATTAAACAAAAATGTTCAAATTTTTTTTTCATGGACTTACTTTACGATGCTGGCATCAAATTGAAGTTGTTTAAATAAAGGAATATGTCCAGCCCATAGACGATTATCCAAAAAAAACTGGTTTGATTATCGTAAACAAATCATATCCTCCGTGTTTGAGTGCAGTACTGGATAGCATTATGCTGTAGACAATAATGGGTGGTTATATATTGCAAAAATAAACAAAATAACATTACAAATAAAATGAAATCAGTCCGATGATTCCTCTGGCAGTAACTTGAGCTGCGCGCCGATCTTGTGCCATCAGTACACCGGCAGCGCTGATGATCGAACGCCTCGGTAAGATAATGTTACACATTAAAATGAAAGATGACATGCATGGTAGGATATCATGTAAGTCTAAATAAACAGTTTTAAATATTGAAGTTTATTGTTAAGTTAAACTAAACAAGTATAATTTTCTTCTCAAAACTGGCGCCTGTCCATTGACAATAATGCAGGTGGAAATTCCTTTACGCTACTAATCAAAGCCGGATGTGACGACACACGTACTGTGATAAAGGCCTATACTATACGTACAGGCTACATTTAGTATGGAATGCAGTGTTCACTTACACACAGCACACTGTATACTGCCTACTGTATTTGTTTTCTAAAAAGTATGTTAAACAAAATGCAGTATCCAACAATAAATTAAATTTTGAAATTTAATAAATCAAATTAAATATATGAATGAATCAAATTAATTTAATGAATAAATTAAATCAAATCAAATAATTTTAGCTCGTGGAATCACTTCGAAAATAAATATAGTTCTTTTGTATTTTAATAAAATTTTATGTAAAAACTTTTGAAAGCCCAATCAAATAATGAGTCAAGAAAAAAAAAAAAAAGATTAAAATTGCTGATATTAGTTACAGTTGAATTATAAAAAGGAAAATAGAAATAAAACATTAAGGTGAATACATAGCATTGTGATTGTGAAACAGTATATTTTGCCACATTTAATTCAGATATTCTTCACACAAATCAGTGATTCGGATCACGTATCAAACTGCCAAACTGCTGAAATCACGTGACTTAGCGCTCCGAACAACTGATTCGAAACAAAAGATTTGTGAAGCTTCGAAGCAGTGTTTTAAATTCGGCCATCACTAGATATTGCTGAAAAGTCGTTATTTTGGGTTTTTTTTGGCGCACAAAAAGTATTCTCGTCGCTTTATAATATTAAGGTTGAACCACTGAACTCACATGAATTATTTAAAGGTGCAATATGTAATATTTTCTGTCCGCTAGAGGTTGCTAGAGACCTATTCAAAACAAAAGGCGTAGCTTGATGACGCCAAGTTTGAGCGCGGAATCTTGGGACATGTGGTCTTCACCTCACAGCCGGTGGAAAACAATTGGGATAGGACGCGGGAAGAAATCATGTTCATGGATGCTATTATTAACGTTACTGTAGTATGAAGCAGAGCAGGACCGAGTGTTGTGGGAGCTGAATGAGGCCGCTGGAGCAATTGCGCAACACACACCGCAAACAGCGGAACTTTTATTATGCCGCAGTCGCCGGAGCTGCTTCCACTTTTCCGGTCATGAGTATGAGGTAACACAGCTCTGTTTATCATATTAGATACATTTGAGTGTGTTGAAAATTATGTTATGATGTTACTCTGTGCGTTCGCTCGGCGGCTGCTGTGAGACACTTGTTGCACACTGCAGTAAGCTAGATCGATTTTAGAATATCATATTAAATGCTGGATGGCTTGTGTTGATAAATGGCATGCAATTAATTTTAAAACATATTGTATGATGGAGAAAATGCTGTATTACTGTTACTAAAAATAAAGCTGCATCTGATTATGCTATGTTAGCTACTTGACAAAATAGTATTTTTTTCCTCTGAGGCATGGTAAAGCATGGTACTCGCAAAAAATCAAGAAAATTAGATTTAAACAATAAGACTAAACGTGTTGAGCTATATAACAATAATTAGTTTTCTGTCTATAAATATATCAAAACAGTTGTTCCCTTGTCTATTAAAACATGTAATATATTAAAGCGTCTTTGGTGTTTCCATGGTTTCTACAAAATAAAACCAGAAACCGAGGGTACCGAGAAGACAGGCGACTCCTCACACGTCCCGGAGCCTTGGTTAAAATTGCAATTTTCTCACGATTTACAAATAGTTGCAAACATTTGGGATATTGTAAGTACTCAAGTGAATAAAATATATAACACTGGCCTAGTGGTTTTTAGATATTTTACTGCAAAATTCTTACATATTGCACCTTTAAGATGATAATTGGAGGCCTTTCACCGAATTAACTATAACAGAATCAGGCCAGTATTTACAGTAGCATACTAATGCCATAATCAGTATGCTAGTATTCCATTCGGAATTTAGCTAATGTGTTTCAGTTAGATTCTGTATTCATTACAAATAATACATGACACTTTCTAAGCTATAAAATTTGCCATTGTTTTAGGATTGCTCAACTTCCCATAACAAAAAAAAAAAGTTCATCCAGCACCACTGTCTTCACAAATATAACCTCATTCTAAAAACATTCATTTCATAAATATTTTTAAATACGTGTTTATAATGTACTGTTTAATGTCTGCAAACAGTGTCTGCCTTCTGAAAATATTCCAGCTACAGAGCTTTTTTTTCCCTTCCATTTATTAATATTCCGGGATTCAGAGTTTTGAACATCCTTTTATGGATTTGATTTTGTAAATCTGTAGGTGTGAGAAATATGACTCGGAAGACGAGATATTTATACAGACCCCTGTGTGCTGCCAGTTTCAACTTTATCATGTTATCTTTCCACTTTAAGATCCCAGCATGCCTCACTGCTCTCAAACATGACTGGACAAACGTGACCTTTCATGCCTTAGTTTGACATTGTGTGTTAAGACAGAAACTCAGGGTCAAAGAGCACAACAAACAACATGACTAACGTGATTAACATGACTAGATTTGAGCTCAATTTGGCAGGACTGCTTTAGTCACAAGGACTTCCTGAGTTGAAGGTTTATATTAATACTTGGAACAAGTGAACTAAATTGTAGCTTGAACGAGGCCACAATGAGCAGAACCAGGGCTGACCTGCGGGGAATAGTTCCTGCAACAATCATCTCACACATCTCGCTTTTAAACTAAAAACAGATGAACAAAGGCTGTGCTGTTGAGTCTCTACTCACTCTTCACAGTTTCGCCTCTTTACTAAAGAGGCATATTGATTTTTCCACCTGCCTTTTCGTTTTCTCCACCCACTCACCATACAAAAGCTAAATGATGTCACAAATGTCAGTCATTGATCATTTCAATTGATACAGAAAAGGGTAAATGCATGCATGCACCAGAGCCGGCACCAGGGCAGATAATAACCCTACAAAACTAACATACAGAACCCCCTGTAAATCCCAACATAACACAACACTGAACACTAACTTAAGAGATAAGAGATTTCAAAAACATTCACAAATCTTACCAACCCCAAACTTTTGAACAGTAGTGTACATGTATAAACAGAAAGTCTTTTTTCAGAACCTTAAAGGAATATTTCACCCAAAAATATAAAATCTGTCATCATTTACACACCCTCATTTTAGGTTGAACTAATACTGTAAAGTTTGTAAAAATGCACAAAATCCTAAAAGACTGCTTTTTAATGTTCTACAGGGGTATTTGAAATGTAATACTCCTTTTGGGAACTATGTGTCCTAAATGACCTAGTTTTGTGCTACACTGAAATTCTACAAGAGAATTCCCTTTAGGATTGGTTCCAAATTATGATAGAAATTCCAATAGGCATCTTTCACTAGATCTTTTCGAAAGGGTCTCAGTGTGTCAATTTATTGTTAATTCCCCATTTACAATGCATAAGAATGACTGTGTTGATGGTCAGGCTGTGTATGGTGGCATTGAGCCACTAATCCATTATGACAGTGTGCTGTGACGGGACAGGAATGTGCTCATAGGAAACAGACTGGACAGGAATATTTCCAGCTTGTCATTCTGACAGTTAAATATGCTAAAGTAATTTGTAAACAATAATAATGCTCTCAAAATCATGTGTTGATGTGACAACAGCAATTAGATAATCATTGGTCATTAATAATGCATCATATGTTTTTGTACTATATGCATACGATTAACATTCATCACACAGGCAGTGTCCAGAGAGAGACCGGATACTCAGAAAAGGAAAGAGTGGGATGTTATGTGTCCCTCAATAGCTAAAGTTTTGGCCTGATGTCAAAGGGGGAACCCTGTTGAGTGCGCCTGTGTGTATGTTCATATACATATGTGTGGAGTCTGGAATATCTCCAATTTTCCCTTTACACTACAACCCAATTGCTCAAACATTCACAGTGAGGTCAACGAGAATCTACACACACAGAAAACACAGAGAGGCTTTTAAAAAACACAAAGATCCTGCCTCTATTCTCCTGTACTGAATGCCCCAAAAATAGCCCCGGGTCTGAGAACCTCCTATTGCTAATTCAATCAGCATGGCTGCAGCGAGCCGCCACACTGTCACAGCCACTGGAGACTTCAACAGCACTGACGTTTGCACAGATTCTTCCCACTGACTCGTACACAACCAGATACTATGATGACTAAACAATATTTCCAAATTGGTACTATATAAAGAGACTGGGGCTAGTTGTCACATGGAGGAGGACAAACCAGGCCTATAGGTTTTAAGTCTAATTTCGTTTAAAAAAAACAAAAAAACAACTGTTTTTACTGTTTCATGAATTGTTTTTAGTTTCCTCAAAAAGTCGTTAATATACTAGAAGTTAAATGCATTAAGAATTGAATAAAATTTGAGTAACTGAGTACATTTTACACACAGTATCACCAGTTATTTTGTCTGTTTTTTGTAGCCAATAAATAGTTTCAAACAAACCTAGTAGCGGCATTCTGTTCCTGAATCATTTTGAACAAATAAGTTGAATGAATGATTCAATGACTTACTCATGTAGTGAGTCAATCACAGAATAAAGCTGTGTTCGAAATCACCCACTATACCATCATTCACTATTCCCTACATTACTCCACTAATATAGTCCACTTGAAGGAGTGAATAAAAACGAGCGAGTGAATTTCGGACACTGAGTGCGCCGGAAGGGCTGCCGCTTTTGCATAGTTTGTTCTTGCTGTTTAATAATCAATTAAAACTTAGCAAACTGGCAGCTCCAGTAGTAATGAAAAGATTATGTCATGGAAACTAGCATGTATAAACCTTATTAAACTATTTATTAATCAATTAAAAAGTAATTTGTAGCTGTATGGTATTACGCTGTACTCACATTGGACCGGCGGTTTGGAAAATGGATGGATGATTCAGCTGCGGGTGCCATCTTCTGGCAAGACGCGTGAATTCATTCCCTCACAGTGCATTATGGGTATTCTTTAGCTGTTGAGCGTACACTCGTTATTGCAGTGCAGTATGGGATTGAATGAGTGCACTCAATAACATCCACTATGGTTTTGGACACCACTACAAATGGCTGTCCCCTTAAATAGTGCTCTATTTATAGGGGGCGATTTCAGACACAGCCTAAATGTGTTTTGAATGAATAGGAATTTAAAGATTCATTCATAAATATACTCCCTTGTCGCCACCTACTGGCATATTGATGTAACCTGCAGAAAGAAAAATGCCCGACCGCACAGATTATATGATATACCTGTATTTTGTGGAAGATGATGTGTAGATGATGCAATAATGATGGAAATTAGCTTTTGTAGTCAAAATTCAATGTATGATAACCTCAAACTGAGAGATGTCCACTAGAATAACATATGTGACCACTAGCCACGGTGTCTTGCATCTATAAATTCTTATACAATGCTATGGTTCATCATCATATTTTAAAAATCACTTTTGGAACTGCAATTTTCATTGTTAACTGTTGTAAATTGTTCCCGCTTGGATTAAACACCAGAATTAGCTTCCGTCTTCAGACTAGAATTCATAAATAAGCCAAAAAGGACTTGTGGTAAGCCAAATTTACGATTACAGGGATTTGGTTATGACTTTATCATCTGTAATCCCATCACAGATGGTGAGGCTTTAAAGATTATGGAAAACAAATACAAAATCCAGAGTTGTGCTAAAAGATGTGAAATATACGATTTGCTTGTCAAAGTAAATGTATGTTTTACAACACAGTCTGATAATGCAATCTGCCAAGGAGACCTTTGGAGAAGAAAGCAATAAATCATACTCGCTAGAATACAAAAAAAGGGAAATAGTGTATATCATATCATGTCATATTTTACACTTTTATTGCATAAAGTCGCCATTTCTGGTAATGCAATCAGATACAGTTGAAAACGATCTGCAACTGACAGTATAACATCAACAAAATTATTCAAACTTGAGGACTGCTTATTTGAATGAATCATTTGTGTTTCTTAACCGAATCAATTGATTCATTGAAACGATTCATTAACAAATTGGACTGTGGCAGTGGATTATGATGCAATGCATTCCTAGTTCATTGTTCATTTTTGTTATCAGACTGTTGTGCAATTGTTTCTGTTATATTCAGGGAAGAGTATATTTTCAATTTACGTTTGTTTGTGTAATGTTAATGAAATGTTAGTGTTTGAATAGTTAAAGTTAGTGACTATTGATGAGAACTTTGTTTGTTTTAATAGCTTAAAGGTTGTTCCATGCATCATGTGAGTGTGAAGTTCATGATGTTCAGCTAAACAAATAAAGTTCTGTTTGTGCAAAAGCTGACTTTGCATCATCATGGACTCACAAATTGCCACAGCACAATGGACCAGTGTTACTTTAGTATTTTTTTATATACTATTGTAGTTTTTATTTTATATTATGAATTTGCTTCTATTTTTAAATATATTTTTTATTGTAGTTTAATTTTCAGTAATTTTGTTGTGTGTTTTTTTTTTTTCATTTCTATTTGGGGTTTTTTATTACTTTTTAGGTTTCATTTATTTTATTTTAGTTTTAGCTTTTATTTATTACTGGTTAGTAATTTTGGTGCTTCAGCTTAAACAAAATAAAACAAACAATAGTTTGACATTTAAAGCAACTTTTCATCTATTTCATGCCAGAATAATGCCTCTAATCATTGCCCACTTTCTCAGCAAATATTGATATGATTTAATACTATTAATGAATCAGTAATCATGTAATTCTATTAAAATTTCTAATGCTATAAACAAGACACTCCAAAAAACTGCTGCTTAATTAGCATTTTCTAATATTGGGCCTATTACTCAGAGGTGGATAGGTTAAGACTATATTTGATTGAGCCAGACTCTACCATCAATTATGATTATCAAAGTTACTGCTCCTCTAGAAGACAACCATGTTTTCTTTGCAATTCAGCTCGAGCTACAGCCAATCAGAGAGTGGCTGTTGACCCTGTGGCAGACGGGAGTGCAGCTGTGCAGCGAGAACTGTGGTTCCTCTCTCTCTCTCTGAGCTAACATAAACAAACATACTGAGGGCTAATGCTCAGGGCTGAAGAACATCCACATGGACGACACGAGACTGAAGGCCAATTGGCTAAATGTCTAAGAAACGTGCGTCATTTGTTCTAAACATCTATACTAACAGGATTTATTCAAGGATGGAACTGAAGAGGTAGAGATACTGACAGTTATCTTATGATGATGGCAGCTTGAAGCTAATGTTTTGACATTTTTAAAATGATTTCTGTAATGAAACAAGATGGGTATTTATTTTAGAGTGACACAAACCATCTAATATATCACAAAACATCACAGGAATTACAAAGGCTGCATCCGAAATCGTATACTTCCCTACTATATAGTAGGTGAAAAACAGTATGTGACAAAAGTAGTATGTCCGAATTCACAGTACTCAAAAGAGTAGGCAAAACCATGACCTACTACTTCTGGTGAGATCCTGAAGTGTGCATACGATGGACACTTTACTATCCCATGAGGCCACAGGAGAGGATTTGTAAATGGCAGTGAAGTGACGCAACTGACGCTGGTAGATCACATGATAATGACAACATGACGAACGTAGTACGTCCGGATTACATTCATATAATATAGTATATATAATATAGAACGTACTTTTTTAGCGCTTGTGAACGAATTACTTATTCAAAATAAGTACCTACTCAAGAGAGTACGAGATTTCGGACGCAGCCTTTGTTTTTGCTGTGCTGATTTCCCTCCAAAATGATGTCACTTCCTGGAGGATGATGTCATTAGCAGCTGGCTTTTCTTATTTAAAGGGGTATAACAACAACAAAACAACAACAACAAAAATACTAGGGTGGAAAGTGATATTGAAGACACAGGAAAAACTATATTTAGATGAAAATATGTATGTTTGAAACATTTTGATTAAAGAAATGAAACAGGCATATTATTAATAATAATAATTTATAAATATAAACAATTTATATAATATAATAAATATAAATAAATATTTATAAATAATTTCATTACTTTGGTTTGGCATCATCTGCTCAAACCAAAGTAATAAAATCATTTACTTATGGTTTACTTAACTGTGATAAAAAATAATATGATTTACATTTTTTTAAATATCCCCCAGCATGATTAAATTATTTATTTATATTACCCTAAAGCTGTTTATTTCAAGGTTTAAAGTACATTTTGAATTCCAGAATTTCAGTATGGTCTCATACATTTATGATGGATGGATGGATGGATGGATGGATGGATGGATAGCGGCGTTAGTAATGGAAAAGCCATCTACAAATGTGTTTATTATTGATGTGCAGCCATGGAAACGCATGAGTTTTACAATATTTGGTAATGGTATAGGAGTCCCATCTGTAGCATCTCTTGTAAAAGCATCAATTTTATTCCATATAATGGATTATTGCAATTGTGTAATGTGCCGTTGGAAATTCTGGCTGAACTTGCCCAAACTGAAATTTTTAGACGAAAGTCCTTCACATCGACGATAAAAAAACAGAAGTGTAACAAGACACTGTAAAAGAACAGAACTGAAACTCGGCACAAGGAAAAGCACAACAGATGGTCCAGTACTTGAGGGTTTTCCTTTTTTGTGCTTGTTGAGGGTTGCAACACTAATGGGTTCTCAAGTGGGGACAGGATAGGTTGAAAGCATTTATTTCCATGTGATCTCCATGTCTGACCCTAAAACAGGATGTACATTTATTATCTTGCGCTTTTGTTATTATTAGTTATTATTATGCCCTTTTTAGGTTTTTAAAGGAAATCGAGGAAGACAGTTATCACAGTTTTAGGCTACTGCATATGCGGTGGTGGTGGGGGTAAATTGCTGCTACCAGTTAGTATGAGTTGACTTAGAAAAATGCCTTTGATCAACCCAAGACAAAACCCTGAGCCACATAAGAACAAACAGCAAACCTCAAGACTCTAATCACTCATCTGTAATCTGCAGAACTCAACTGAAAGAAGACCAATGAGCCACTGGTCTGGAATTAGAGTCAGCTATAGTTCCAGGTGTGGGATGGAATTTGGTTTTTGAGGTTCAGTCTTACTGGAGCCTTTAACTTGAAGAGGTGAAAATTAAAGAATGCATTAGTTTTAAGTACACAACATGTTACTTTACATGTAACATATTTACTTTTAATATAGTCTCATGCATTTTTTACACTGCTTGTACATCTTAAGCAGGGCGTACACTGTGCGAGTTTAGACACTTGGAAGCTTGTGAGCCATTGATAATCATGTCAAAGCAGCTGGTACACGGGTTGGCATGACTGTACAGCATGGTGAGCCGACACCAATCATATGAGCTTTGGCGCTAAACACAGAGATTTGAGTTTTTCAATATTGCTGCTATAGCTTCTGATAGAAATCAAAAAATAAATACAAAGACGGCTGTGTAAATGATTAGGTGAATAACAGAGAACGGCAGGGTCATTCCGTATGCGCACTATATAGGGTTACTAGTAGCCTATATAATGTGGTTTTATGATGTATGTATGTTGTATGACTTTGAAATAGGGGAGAGTCAAATTCAGACCGACTCCCCGAATTTTTTTAAACATGTTTAAATATTATCGGGAGCTTGGGAGGTGGTCGCAAGGTACTTGGCTTGGCTCATGATTCCTCTCACATGATGTGAGCCATGACCATTGGAGCACCGACGATTGACGCGATATTTACAGATGGAAAAAAAATTTTGAAAAATTTTTTACACCCGGCTTTAAGTGTGCAGTTTATGTGCATCTAGTGTTACCAACCGAAACTGCAAAAACAAGGTTGTTTTTTAGCTTTTACTTGAATAGCATGATGTTGAAAGTAGATGCATGCACAAGAGCAAAGAATGAGAAGTGCTGACTCAAGAACCCATAACCTCATGTCTCAGGACACTTGTGATGCTAGACAAAGAACATGCTTACTCGAACAATGTTTGCTTTTGGCCCCATATCATTACTGAGACAAACTCCAGGATATAAGCATGATTAGAACATAAGATTATGATATTATAACATGATTGTGTAGTTAAATGCCATGACAAAGTCCATGAAGTAGAATAATGTCAATATTCACATAGCAAAATCAATGCAGTACCACATTTATCAAGTATGTCGAGGAAATAATTGCTGTATGTTCTAATTAGCACAGTACCATGGTTTAGCCTTCAAAATGTAAAATAATATGATCAATTAAGATGTTTTAGAAGATTAACAGGCCAAAAGATGAATCATAGTTTAAAAATGAGTAATTTGTATTTGACGAAGGGCTTGTTTTACATTGAAAGGCATCTGCTGTGCAAAAGGGAATAGTAAAAGTACATTCAAGGACGGACAAATGAAATCCTTTCGGCCAAGCCAAAAACAGCATTTTCAGTTCTACAAATGCTGTCATTTGCTTCGATATTCCATAACTGAGCCTAAAATCCGATTTTGAGTCAGGAGACTCACACTAGTTCAAAATCAAACCACATACAAACGTACAAATGCAACACAAAACACATTTAACATTAACTTATCGTATAAGAACGAATTTAATTTTTAATTTTAACTGCAAACATCTACTTAGTTACTTCAATTAGGAAGCAAAACAACAATGTAAGGTCTCCAATCGTAGCAGTATTTCACTGATATTGACAGCTGAATGTGTTCAGTAGATGGAGTGCATACAATGCTGCTGCCAAAGCGTCTGAAAAGTTAAAGTTCAGCGCTATCAGTGAGGCTGTTGTCGCTCTGTAGGAGTTCTGGCTCCAGGGGAGATCTCCTAATGTTGACTGATGTCAGTGAAAGCAACACAAGCGAGCCCACGTCCAGCTCTTCTCCAAGCCCGGCATCTCTCTTTGCTCTCAAAGACACTTCCCCAAGAATGATAAACACGAGCACAATGTTTGTTTAACAAAGCGAAGCCTTCTGCTGTGATCTGAGCCAAACTCAATATACGAGCATGCATAAATAGAGACGACATTTATCAGAGACAAGAACACACACATTTAACACATCACTCCCGTTGTGAGTATTATCCGAACTCAATGTCTTGCTGTGCCACTGGACTTCTGCAGAGATCCAGAACATTTAGAGTTCAAAGAGGATATTAAAATACTTAAATGCAATTTGAAGGCATTTGGTTTAAGGAATCATTCAGAGCTGTCAAAAATGTTCATAGATTTTTACAGCAGACTCGAGTGAACGTACAACTAATCAAAAATGGCATTACATTCGTTCTGGACCAAAAGTTAGGTCACAATCAATGCAACAATCAGATCCGCTAACATTTGTGAGTCTCCCACAAGGGTAAGACTTTTATTTCGAGCTCTCAGAGAACATTCTTCGCAGGATAATGTGTGCTGAGTGAGCGTTTGATGTGTACGGCTCAGATTCGGCATGTTGATAGCGGGAGTAATCACCAGTCCAGCCCTCGCTCGACTCCCAAAGAAGCCCTGCAACCGCGTTTTACAGGATCATTAAAGACAGTGCCAAGACATTATAAACTCAGCAGGCTTCGAGTTTTCCCATCCTCTCCTCCAGCGATCCTTCATTCCGTCTATCTCTCTCATTTCTCCAGTGAGGAATGATATGCACAATAGGCCAAAGAAAAAAGAAGAAGAAAAAAAAAAAACATTAGCCAAGACGCTAGAGGCTTGTTAATGTAATGTTGCATTAGGAGGAACAGCACGTACTAAAACCAATCACATGCTGAGAAGTTTTACTGTTGTTTTCTTCTTTTAGTATTTACTTTCTAACTTTCATTTTCTAAGTGGCTCTTTTATAAAGTAATAATTGAGCCACCTTTGCTTAAACAGTTTGGCTCTAAATGTTGTTTTTACAGCGTCCTTGGAAAAGAGCATTGATTGCAGAGTGATGAATGTACAGCCATTACTAAATTGCAGGTCTTGTTTCAATTGTGAGGCCTGCTGACCATTGGCAACATGTTTTATTGCCAATAATTAGGCAAGCAACATAATTATTATTGCTCAAACTTAGGGTTAGGGATTTCAACAAACCCCTAACGATAAGTATTAAACTTTGGTGCGTCCTTGTCCTGCACAATTTGCGCTACAGACATGAATCATACCTCAAATCTTGCAGCTTATTGAGGAGAGTTGCATTTGATTTAAGCATAAAACTAGTATATATACACAATATATATATATATATATATATATATATATAATATATATATTGTGTATATATATATATATATATAATATATATATTGTGTATATATATATATATATATATAAAAACAAAGGTAGTTCTAAACAAAGCAGCAGAAGAACGCATTGGTGTTACGTTGCTGAAAGCAGAATCCGTGTTTTTGAATGAATCAGTTGAATGAATGATTCAATGACTCACTCATAAGCTGCATGCCAATTCAGAGGCTGCATCTTTCGAAGAACTCAGACTTCAAAGGCCACACCTTCGAAGACCGCGAAAGGTCGGACCAAGCAATAGGACGGTCTAGCTTACGGAGGACTGTTCTAATCTCCTAGCAACTGACAGTTGTCGTTGATGAGCAGTAGTAACGTTTGTGGACTTTTTATATTCTACTGCCTAATAACAAAACAGGGTTCAAAACCTGTCTAAATATGTTCACCTTGTTGCATTTACAGTATGTTCATAATAAAGAGCATAAACTATATAAAATTGCATCTTGGTAAGACATTTGAACCGCTTATATATATATACAGTATATATATATATATATATATATATATATATACACACACACAGTGTATATATATATATATATATATATATATATATATATATATATACACAAACACTGTCTTTATATATATATATATATATTTATTTATTTATTTTTTTATTTTTTTGATACATTAGATTATTCAAGTAAGTTGATACCCAATACTTACATTTAATAGTAATCTGGCGATTTCTCTCAAAAAAATCCTGTTGTCACCACCGTGCAATGAATTCTGGGGTAGGGTAGGACGCATAGGATCCATCTGTTGTATCCTTCATTGCCCACGAAACGAAGGATGCGTTTCAAAGCCGCATTTGAAGGAGACTTCAAATTGGGACAACCCTGATCATGCCACGGTGACACAATCTGCCTTCAAATATGGCCTTCGAAGGATGCAGCCTCTGAATTGGAATGCAGCTATAAAGACAGTCACTTGTTTCATTCCTAAATGAATCATTGAGAATGAATCAGTTGATGAATGATTCAACAAATCACTCGTAAATAGAGTCACCTGTTGCGGTGTCGCCACCTACTGGTATAACGATGTAACATGCAGAAAAAGTCACTGCAAAATCTCCACCATTAATGCACAGAATTAGATAAAGAATAAATGAGTGCATATGATTTAAAAATGGCTAAAATGTTGTTATATAAAGATGTTTTTCTCAGCTTCACATTAACAATTTCTTCTTTTCCTCAAGCTCCAACATTTTTTTTTTATACCAATCAAAGCATTAAGCCAAAATGTTGTGAATTGAAGTTTAGAAGGTTCTTTTCTTGTTATTCTGCATCCAGTGTGGCTCCCACTCAAAGGGGTCTGAGGCTTTGCCATATCTCAAGCTGCTCTAAATGGGACGTACTATCGCTAATCCCTTGGCCTTTGAAGAACTCTTTTCCAGGGAGATATTTGGTCCATGGCCATTACACAAAAAATAAGCAAAGACTTCAAATGGCTCATGCTTTCCATATACTCCTATAGTCTATATACGGCCCCCCTCCCCTCTCCTTCCTGTTAATGGAGTCAAATACATGGCATGTCTCCCATTGCTTGTGAATGCAGTTATCAGGTAAGGGGTGAGCAGCAGGAGCAATCTAAGAGAGCATATCCGTTTAGTTTCAGTCATTTGCCTGTAAACTAAACACTCCTCCTCCATAAACATTTTGCCCAATTATACAGCCAGAGCAACACATGTACCAGGCCCTCAAAGGATTTTTATTAAGCTTGCAGAATACCTAACATTCAAGTCAGCACAGTGAGGGCCCTGTTTAAATTGATAGTTTATAAAGAGTTTTAAATATTCATATTTACATGTATGTACATTTTTTTATATTAAAATTTAAGTTATATACAGTGGGGTCAAAGCTCTTCTTTTTGCATGTTTCTGTTTGAATACTTTTCTCCATTAGATATTACATTATCAGCAAAAAATGTACATTAATTTCAGAAATTACTACAGAAATTACTAAAATCCTACATTTTTCTGCTTAAGATGGTCACTGACTTTTGGACCTCACTGTGTGTAAATGCATAAATTTGGTTATAATTTTTATACTTGCATCTTGAGTTAATTAAATGAGAGCTTTATTGAGTTGATTATATAGGCCTGTTTTTAAGCATTTCATGCTCCTTGTTATTTACCACCGATTTAATTCATAAAGGCATGAATGCAATGAAAGCAGCAAGTGTTAATAATTAAATGACTCTTATCGCAATATGACCTCTTCTTAAACAGAGTCAAGGGTCACGTCTCTTTCCTGTAGAGGTGCAAGCTGTCTCCCTTTGAGCCGTATTGATTGTCAACTTGGGTGGTGCGCTGAACACATAGACACAGATGCAAAACATGCGCACACACGGCAAACTTTCACTCTACATCGCAGCACTTCATCTATTCATTAGCTCAATTAATGTCACCGAGCAAAGTTCCCTTGAAGTGCCAATCAAGACTTGCATTCTTCACATTTGAATGGAGTAATACATCATTCTGCAGTCACTTATGCAGATCAAATGCTTCTCTGGTTTTGTCATCTGGCTCCTGTTTAATTGCCACTTCTCTATTATTAGTGAAATGAGTGTTTGATCTATTTATTCAGATGTGAAAGTTCTTGCAAGCTCACTTTGATGTTTGAAATGGTGCTTAGTCAATGCACTTAGCTGAAATTGCAAATAGAGTTCTGTTAATGGGAATCACACATGACAGTTCCAAAAGCACTGGAGGTCTTGGAATCCGTCAAATGACTGAGTCGCTTTCAACAGGTTGTGTTTTTGGAAACGATGCAGAATTGAGTATTCAACCAGATCTTTCTTTCCATTCTATTTTGATAAATGTATTTGCATCGCTCAGCTTCTCAAACCAACATCTGGCCATTTGGCCAGCATCTGCAACAGTTCACCCATCTGAATATAAATGTGCTACAGGTTTTTACATCTGAAGAAGGGGCGTAAATGTTTGCTCTGACCAGCATTCATTTTGATTATGATCATTTATTAAATGATGCAATGCATCATAAAATCTGCAGCTTGGTCATTATTTTATTATACTGAAGACACACTAAAGGGGTAATTTACTTTAACATTTTTAAATTTACTTTTCAGACAATTAACTTTTCACTTTACACAATAAATTATAGGCTCAGTAATTGTATTTTGGTTAAGAAATTAATGCAGAATTCATTGAATATTGTTATAGTAATTATAATCGATCATTACATTCTGATGCTTGTCAAATCGCAATGCATCAATGCAGTGTTAGGCTGCCTTCAAGTTCTCCTGGGAACTTTAAAAGTCATAATTATGATGTTCAAGGTCTGAGAAGATTTATAATATTGGTCAACTTCATATTTGTTTTGCCTTTTCCTCAAAGACAGGAAGCTTTTTTGGCACTAGTGCACCAAAGGATGTGGATTGAGTAACTTATGTATTATCTTGTATTTTAGTGTTCTAGTGTTGCCACTGAGAATGATGGGAAGTGTAGTTTTGTTGAACAAGCCTGTTGCTTCATAAACCGGCTAAATGAGTAGCATTTTCTGGCAAGCATTTCCACTATTCTTCATCTTTAGAATGCCAAATTGTGTACAATCTAAACTACACCGTCAACATTAACAATTTAAACTTAATTATGATGAATACCAATCGCTTCTGCCATGATTTTATAATCAGCATGCTTCAGACTTGAAGCTTTGAAAAATGTGTGCAACTCGTAAATACAATCATTCCCAACATGACCTGAAGGCAGCATTACACCTCTACTGAAATACTGCCAGGTTTGAGGAAGTGAAGGACGTAATGACGCCAGTCACCTGTGTCTCATTATAAAGTCATTCTCACCTTCTGCAGCCACTGCGTGTTGTTTTCCATGGCCGTCTCCAGATGCTGCAGCTTCTGAGCGGACCATTCGCCGTCCGCCGGCGGGGAGTCACGCTGAACCACACTGGTCTGGTCCGCTCCACCTTGACAGCTCTCCATCTCCGGAAGGATGAAGGTGTAGCTGCACTGGCCGTGCTGCATGCGGTGAAGCTTTCTCCGCCTCTCGCCTCCTCCGCGTCTCCCCTGACTGTTCCCGTTTCCGGAACTCGCCAGGCCAATCGACGCCAGCAGCAGTGCCAAATGCCAACCGCCTCTGGCAAGCCTCATGGCAGCGAGAGCAAAAGGAAAGGCCACCTGTGGTCAAGAGAAAGCGCCAACTCAGTAGCTCACGCTCTTGTGATGAAGGAAAACATGGTTGGATGGAGATGAAGAGGCTTTTTTGACTCTTTTCTCTTCTTTCCTTCACAGTTGGACTGCGTTCTTGGCTGCAGAACCTTTGATGCTGGAGAAGGTCCTGGTTTCCACGAGGTTCCCCTGAGGAACTGGGCACAGACACTGACCCTGGAGTAACTACAACAGACTCTCACAGATAGATAAGAAGGCAATGAAAGAATTCAAGGAGAAACGGAGACAGCCCGTCTAAATGAGTCTCCCAGTCTGTAGGCTCTTAACACGAGAGAAAAGTAAACAAAAGAGAAGAACTTTCCTTCCTATCCCAGAGCGGTGTGTGAAATGACCAGAGTGAGAGAGTTCTGTCCTCTTATCTGGGAGCGAGGGAGTGTGTGGAGGAGCGGGGGGAGGCTGAGGGAGGTCTATTAACACACGTTCTGTCTCTCGTCTCCTCCTCACCCCCACAGCCTGAAGGATATAGAGAGTTTATTCTCCCTGTTCTAAAATTGATTATGGGTCATATTTTGCTCATTAACAACAACAAAATTTTTTCTAAAGTAGTATTTTGTGGTGGAGTGCCTTTGGAATTCTAATTCAATTTCGGAATTTGAACTGAGGTAGGAAAATAGATGCAGAATTGTAATTTAATTTTGAATGTTAGGAAGTAGAATTAAAAGGAAGTGAATTTCGGATGGATGGAGGATGGATGGATGGACGGACGGACGGACAGACGGAAGGATGGACAGAAGGATGGATAGATAAGTGGATAGATGGTGGATGGTTAAGTTGGTGGGTGGATGGAAGGAATGGACGGAAGGATGGATGGATGGATGGATGGATGGATGGATGGATGGATAGATGGATGGATGGATGGATGGATGGATGGACGGACGGATGGACGGATGGATGGATAAGTGGATGGATGGTGGATGGATAAGTGGGTGGGTGGATGGATGGATGATGGACAGAAGGATGGATAGATAAGTGGATGGATGGATGGATGGACGGACGGATGGACGGATGGATGGATAAGTGGATGGATGGTGGATGGATAAGTGGGTGGATGGATGGATGATGGACAGAAGGATGGATGGATAAGTGGATGGATGGTGGATGGATAAGTGGATGGATGGATGGATGGATGGATGGATGGAAGGATAAGTGGATGGATGGTGGATGAATAAGTGGATGGATGGATAAGTGGATAGATGGTGGATGGATAAGTGGGTGGGTGAATGGAAGGAATGGATGGAAGGATGGATGGATGATGAATGGATGGATAAGTGGATGGATGGTGGATGAATAAGTGGGTGGATGGATGGATGGATGGATGGATGGATGGACGGACGGGGACGGACGGAAGGATGGATGGATGGATGGATGGATAATTCTACTTTTGGACGGGTGGATGGATGGTGGATGGATAAGTGGGTGGGTGGATGGATGGATGGATGGATGGATGGATGGATGGACGGACGGAAGGATGGATGGATGGATGGATGGATAATTCTACTTTTGGACGGGTGGATGGATGGTGGATGGATAAGTGGGTGGGTGGATGGATGGATGGATGGACAGAAGGATGGATGGACAAGTGGATGGATGGTGGATGGATGGACAGAAGGATGGATGGACAAGTGGATGGATGGTGGATGGATGGATGGATGGATAGACGGACGGATGGATGGATAGACGGACGGAAGGATAAGTGGATGGATGGACGGATGGACGGACGGATGGACGGATGGTGGATGAATAAGTGGGTGGATGGATGGATGGATGGATGGGTGGATGGATGGATGGACAGAAAGACAGAGATAAATAGACAGACAGACAGATAAATCCAAAGTTAAATCAAAAATTACACTTTAAAAGGGAGCCAGTTCTTCAATTCTGAATTTTGCAGAACCCTGCTTTGAAGATGAGTGATGCACACATTAAAAAAGTTCACAGGTTGACAGTTTGGCCAAAATCAGTTGATCTGCAGTCATTCAGAATAAAATATTATATATATTAAATATTTTAAGATGGGATTCTGAAGCAGAAATGGCAGTTTGTCATTTTAAGTGGTTGTACAAGTACAACTTCATTTTTTGATTACATACAAATGTTCTGCAAGCTTTTTTCAGTCTGCAGATTGATGTTACTTTTCATGAGACTTTTTAATGCACTATGCCCCTTACCCACTTGTTTATTTTTACATAATTCTTATTTTGGTTCAGTTTGTGGTGAGGCTGTGCTCTTGGGGATAGAGGTCAAACTGAGTGACTCTTTGCCCCGACTGAAATCATTCTCATGGGAAACACACGAGAGAGAGGGCCAATGCCAGAATGCTCCTCACAATTACTGAAACTTAAGGGCCCTTTTCCGAAGGTGAAACTTTACACGTAGCTATTCACCTTTCCTTTGGGAATACCGCAGCCGGATTGATCTGATGTTTGTTTTCACACATTGCACATAGCTCTGCTCCACTCAAGGATAGCTGTGTTTTATTGAGCCTCCAACTCAGTTTTATGTGAGGTGCTTGGCAAGATTGACACGGCTCTTTTAAGATACGGATCAGAGTTTCTGAACCATTTCCAGCATAATCCTGACCTTTTGTAATTGCCATGGATTGACAACATTTTAATGCCCTTTAAATGTTATGTAGTTTAATAAGAGTAAACTGGGTGGTTAACATGCTATACGCTATCTAAAACTATTATGAACAGCATTTTTTAAAACAGTTTTATAATTTTATGTATGCAGTTTTTATGAGATCATGCTGCATTAATTGAGAGACTACACAGTGTACTTTGGTGATTTATTTGTTACGCCGCAGGAATATTTAGGTGAACTAAAAAAAGGTTGTCAGGTTATTCTCAGGAAACATGCCAGAAAATTTAAGGAAAAGTTATTTTATTATTATTTAAAAATGTATAGTATTTTTTGACATTTTAAATCTCTCTCTCTCTCTCTCTCTATATATATATATCTCAACAAAAATGTTTTTTTTCTGTGGCATATAAGAAAGTTTGAACCATGTGGTCAAAAAAGCTCCAAAAAAGCATTTTAGAAAAAAATACATATAGACACTGAAAGCATGACATTTTAATTTTAATAAAATATAATGCAAATTGCAAATCCAACATTGGCCGGTATGCCAATGAAAAACAAACATTTAAAATAAGGGTACGTTTACACGACAACGATATACTAAAAACGAAAGATTTTTCATTTGCATTTTTTGCGTACAGATGACAACGTTGTCAAAACGATCCCCGTTCACATAGAACCGCAAAAACGACTAAAAACGCTGTATTATGCTGCCAGGCCAGTAGTTGGCGATGTCACTTTGTAAAGAAACACTACATGCCTATAGACTAAACACGTAATACGCATGCGCATTTCGTGTTTTTGTAGTTTACATCGAGATGATAACGGCATCGTTTTCAAAAACTTTTTTCAAAAGTTTGCGTTTTCAGTCCCCCAAAACGCTGTTCTCGTGTAAACGAACAGCCAAAACGCATAAAAAGTAACCATTTTTAGTTGAAAACGGTGGTGTCAACGGCCCCTAAATGTTTTAACAAAGATTTTTTTATGTTTTTTTTTTTTTTTAAATTATGCATTTCACACTAAACTGTGTTAAATCTATGATAAACATCAAATAATGCGATTTGAGTTCAGTATCCTGTTGATTATATATATATATATATATATATATATATATATATAAATAAATGAATCAAGTCAGAGACACACAGCACATAAATAGCACCTGAAAACGACTTGATTACAAATCATGTAAATTATATATTTTCCCTCACACATTTAAATTACTTTAACCTAAAATCTTGATGTTGAACAAAAGTTCATTTTATTTGTCAGCCACCCATTTACCCGCCACGTCTGTGAGTATTGCTTTGGCTGTTGGCCTGATTCGGTCAGGGCCGCTGGGTTTGTAAGGGCTAGACTAGATTTAGTTACCTAATGTAGAATTTTTGTTCTACAACAACAGAAAGAGCCTAATTCAGACCAGAAATGACCAGGGGAGAGAAAAACAGCTCCCTGTCAGAAATCATCTGCCCTGAAAATTCACTAAAGGTCATCTTTTTGGACAGTTCCAGTGTTGTCCTTTTATGGAGCCCCTGTCATCCCTCAAACTGTAGGATTTAATTGCATTAATTGTGTAAATGGTTTGTGATTTACAGAGCGGTTATGTAAGGCATATATTAATCATAGAGACCTGATTTTGTAGAAATAAACCGAATATGGTGTTTCACACCCAGAAAATATATTCATTAAGTCAATTAAAAGGGCTGATGTACAGGTCAAGGATGTGATGAAATGCCTCAAATGCAATTTGTCAGACAATGATCGATCCCTGTGATTGATTGGCGTCTCAGCTGACTGGAGGACCTCTTGTCCTGCATTGTGCAGATGGTGATGCAAGCTGTTTTCAGTGATGTTCCTCTGCCATTTTTACGTAAAGCTCCTTTTAAAAGACTGACACAACTTTATATTTGGCATTTCAAATATTGATTATTGAGGTCATTTAAATGCACAATATGTAAGATTTTTGGATTAAAATATCCAAAAACCCCTAGAACAGTGTTATATATTTTGTTGACTTGTGTACTTAGATTATCCCAAATGTTTCCAAGAATGTTTAAATTTTAACAATTTTAACCAGGACATGGACCGTGTCCGTGCGTCGCCAATTACTGACATCATACCCGCGTTACCCTCGATTTCCGGTTTTATTTTGTAGAAACCATGGAAACACCAAAGACACTTTAATATATTATGTGTTTTATTAGACAGGTGAGCAACTGTTTAAATACATTCATCGACTTTTCTTGATTTACTGCGAATACCATGTTTTACCTAATATCGATCTAGCTTACTGCAGTGTGCAACAAGTGTCTCATAGTAGCCACCGAGCGAACGCACAGAGTAGCATAACACACAACTGTAGCTAATATGATAAAACAGCACTGCGTTACCCCACATACGCATGACCGGAAGAAGCAGAAATGGTTGTCTGCGGCATAATAAATATTCAACTGCTCTCGAGACGTGTGTCGCGCTCATCTCTCTTTAGCAATCGTTCCAGCAGCCTCGTTTCTGCTCTCACAGCACTCGGCCCTGCTGCTTCATACTACAGTAATGTTAATAATCTCATCCATGAACATGATTTCTGCCCGAGTCCAGTCAGATTCTTTTCCACCGGCTGTAAATCAAGGCGTCATTAAGCTACGCATTTGTTTTGAATACGCGACCTCTAGTGACAAAAAAATTACATATTGTGCCTTTAATGGTTAAGAAATTCCCCATATGATGTGTTTGTTTGATTGTTTGTCAATTGAATTTAATTCTATTTAAATTTAAATTTCATTTATTTAATAAATTTTAAAAAATTAATATTTAAATCTAACATCTTAAGATATATTTTTAGTATTGTTTTTATTTTATTCTCTTATTATGCAGGTTTGTTTTTGTTTTCATCATTTTTCTGTTTTCTTGAGAAGCCTTGAGAAGCCAGCTTTAAAGGTGCTATATAAATTATATAATAATTTAATAATAAAATAATTATTCTAACTTGTTTTCTGAATTGCACACATAACCTTGTTAGTCCGTCGCACAAGGCAAACTTTGAGGCATGACCAAAACTACTCCCACGCAAGATAATTGTTGGGGGAAATGTTATGTTATGTTTTTTGGGGGTCTGACGTCTGACACTGCAGTATTAACACTGCTGGTACTCATAATGAAAGCTCTTATCATGCCTAAAGGGACCGCAAGCTTCCAACTAGCAATTGGCTGCATAATTTATCAGTAATCTGCTGATTTATCATGCATGCGTCCGTGGTTAGTTACGACATTGTTTATAGTACAGATGATGATAATAGTAAATTATCCTAAAGGTTAATTTTCCTCTTTCAGCCTCTGTTGAATCAAAGCGTGCTTTGTTGAAATACAACAGTGATTTTGAAGCACATGACATTTAGGTCACGCTTACATATGCGAGGTTTGTTGTACCGATACTGGTTTCAAAGGAATTACCTCACAAATACGGCTAAAATGTTTAAGAAACCCCTAAGATTGCCACCATGTGTCAGAAACGTACGCACACAATTTTTTTTGTTGGACTCCAAAGGTGATAAATGGTGAAATTTGAAAACTAATTAAGTGGATATTTGCTTACATATTGGCCATTTCTCCTACATAAAATTTACTCTTTGAGAGATCAAACATGTGTGAAGATTTATTCAGACAGCATTTATGTCTGAAAGATTAGACGAACTGAACACAATACTGATGTATAAATCATAATTGTACTTTTTTTTTGGCAATCTGTGCTTTCTTTTTCGCCCTTGTTCTCTCTCATTTTCAAAGATTAGGTCAAAACGTGCCTCACTCTCTCAGTAATGTTCTCCACCTGCACAAATACACACACACTCACTCTTGAAGCCTTACAAAAATAAAACCATCAGAACAGTATGACAGCCTCTCAGTTTGGGCTGTCTGAGTGTGATGATAAGGATGATTAATTCACTTCCCCTGCGATGAATCAGTAGCGTTTATGATTGCCCATGGAAATGCATTAAAGACCTCATAAAACCCTTCATTAGGCTGAACAGAAATTTATATTTTGCTGAGCAGGCTTTAAAAGGAGATCTTATTAAAGTGCTAGAATTGCAATGCTCAATAAATAAATGAATCATCTCCTTGCTATCCAGGGCCGAACCAGGCTCTTTTGGTGCCCTAGGTGAGATTTTAGATAGACAAGCCAACTCCACCCCCCCCAAAAATTACTGCAAATGCTTATCTTTCTTATGAACTGCAATTTACTATAATATAACATGAATAGGGATAAACGGTAACATAAATATGAATAAATGGTGATAATAAACAACAAAAAATCTGGAAAAAGGAATCACACAAGAATTAAACAAACTACAAATCGACGAAAAAGTGCAATAGACTAGCCTCTTACCTGTCATCCCCATTTTTGAGCATATACTGGAAAATGAAATACTTAAATGATTGCAGTTCATGAATGCTTTAGACTACAGTCCTAGTCATGGTTTCTTTTAAAAGAAAAAACTTTGGAGTTTTTTGGTCAAGTAAAAGCAAGTAGCAATATAACCGAAATACATTACAGAAGCTTACGTTTAGAAAAGAAATACACTGCACTTCCGGATTAAAACAAGCAAAAACGGCCCACAGTGTCAGTGTTGCCAGGTTCTAAAAAAGCTATTTCAGAATAGTACACACATCAACATCTGCCATAAAAAATGACTTTTTCCAGAGCATAGTTTAAGCGGCGAATGCTAATTGCAAAACTAATACCTAACTGCGCTGCCATGCATAATTCACACGTTATGGTAATGTATTATAATCACGTCATGATGCAGGCAGCGTTTAAATTAGTCCAACAAAACATGTTGTCAACTAAAACGTTGTCAACTATTAAATTTTTCCGTTAATGTCAACATTGTTATTGTAAACATACTGTAATCTAAAGTACTAAAAAGATGTTAATTGGAATAAACGCATGCAAAGTGTGCTCCATTTTAAATCATTAAAAAGCTGCCACTCATCTCAGTTCATCACGATCTCACAAAGTTACATTATAATCACTGAAGCTGTCTACACTGCACAGTGAATCTCAGGCCCTGTTTCCACCTGGTATTAAGATGCATTTTGGTCGTTCCGATCACAAGTGGACGACGCTAAATACAGGTGTAAACTGGGTCTAAAATGTTTTGAGCTTGTCCACTTTCGACCACTTCCAGAGGTAGTCAAAAATGCATTTGACCAGATTTCCTTCATGTGGTCGAATGCTTTCGAACGGCCACTAAAGACCGCCTACTCTCCTCCTACTGACCTAAACATTATGGGAAGCGTGCTAGCCAGATGGGATTTAAACTTTGTCGGCTGAAGACCCAGGTTTGGTTTGAAGATGAAAACGTACCACAATGTTCTCTCATCATTCCTGATTTCTAACATGCACTCACAGTGTTCACCGTGGTCTTGCGGCTGTCAGAGCAGAAATGAAAGCTGCTACTCTCTGTATGTTTTTCCGTCATCCATTTCACATTCATATGTAAATTACACGAGCTTATTTCGTCCATTCGATCGAAACACCTGAATAAGCCCTCCCCTTGAAGAAATCAGGACAGAAGTGGTTGAAAGTAGACAAAAGAGATGGATTAAAATACCAGGTGTAAACGGGTACGTGTCTCCCTCGTCTACTTGTGATCCGATCGACCAAAACGCATCTTAATACCAGGTGTAAACAGGTCCTCTTACATGCATCATGTCTCCACTTTGTTTGTTATAATGAGAGGATTTGTGAGTGTGCAGAACTGAACCAAGTCAGAGTCTGTCGGCACTGAACAAAAACTCCAGCTTTGAGCGGTGAGTAGATTCTGACAAACTTAAACACCTCTGATTGGTCACTGAGTTCAAGAGCTCAACAGATATGTCTGTGATTGGCTTCATTGCTCAACAGTGCAAAAACACTAAACTATACATTTGACGCTCTATATTTCACGCTCTGATATTATTACAGTGTCAGCTGAGGGTGCTCTTGCTTTTGTTTGAGGGAGAACAGGACATGCCCTTTTGTGTGGAGCCCCCGTCTTTTTACGCCCTAGACAACTGCCTATGTCGCGTTTGCTACGGTCTTGCCTGTTGTTCTCATTTCATCCAAAATTTAAATTTCTGTCATCATTTACTCACCTTCATGCCATTCCAAATCTGCATGTTTAGCACTGTTTACACTGTTTTTTTTACCACGTTTCATACCAGACTTGCAAGTTCTGAAAAGACAAAAAGCAACATAGTAGTAATTAAAAAGTAGGTCCGCCAGGCTTGTACACAACATTCAAAGACTTCTGAAACCCATATGATCCCAATTTGTTAAAAAACATGAGGACCAACCAATAAGCTTGAAATCATCAGGTCAAACCTAGTGTGATGCATCTTCATGCACTCTGAATATAAACACAATTAGGTTTGGCAGTCAAAGAACAGCTGTAAACAGTAAAATGTTTAAATAAACAAGCCAAAATGTGTAAAAAAGAGGTCAAAAAACTGATCTCTACCTTGTGATCGCATATTGTTATGCAAGTCCAACTTTATTGCCAAAGAAACCCCAACAATTAGTCACCCAATACCCTGATGCATATCTCAGTTCCCAGAAAGTTCAATCAACTGGACGCTATTTGGCCCAATCATTCAGATATGATGAAATCTTGACAAATTGGCTGATATACTTTGAAACCGAGTAGCTATATAGCTAATTGCTGTGGATTGCATTTTAATCATTATCCTCAGCTTGAAGCAAGTCAAGGTGATGACTGCAGCCAGAGAGCTAGAACGTGTTTTCAATCTCATTTTCATGCTTGTTTAATCATGTACGTGATCTAGAGTGGTCTAATACTCCTGGGGAAACCTTAGCTTCGGTTTTGACCTAAAACTTCTTCAGGGGCTTGATGGCATTGCAATTAGGCTGTTTTTAAGCAGGTTTTTCATATGATATATGACAACTAGAGGTCGACCGTTTGATCGGCCGGCCGATATATCGGGCCGATTTTTGGCATTTTTTAATTAATCGGCATCGGCCGATTGTGCTGCAAATTAGGCCGATTAATAGGCAGGCGTGATTGCCATTCCACCGGCATAAAGGACCAGTTATACTTCATTTTCCGCGTTCCACTGCATCTCGCGCACAGTTGAGCATGCAAGCCTTTCAAAGTATACTCCTTTGTCCGTGAGCGCGGAAAAACGGATTTAGTGGACTGCTGTTTTGAACCTCTTAAGTCACTCACACGTACCCTGTTGTACACGCGGATCGTCCTGCACGGGACGGGGTGTGTGAGCCTTTAACCAGCTGTAGTTTAGGCTACAGGTAGGCACGGGTACCAAAACCTGGTAACGAGCCCAGTGGCTAAATTATTATACAAGCCTGCGTTGTATAGATAAACTCTGACGTTATCAATTCTGTTTCTGTACGTTACTGGAGAATTTCTCTTCCTCTGAGGCTGCGTGTGAGACGGAGCAACTCACACTCTGCAGCCGTGCCTTGTTGACACAGCTTCAGCTAACGATGGCAGGGGAAAACAGACCATTTTGAAAGAGTAATTACGTTGGAGCCTACTAGAATTGATGCCGACCATGTTTATCATAAGTGCAACAAGTCATTTGCATGTGAAAGTAGAAACGTGCAATTCAGACGAAACTTCTGGCTAAAACGTGCATATTAACTTTCCTCATTAAATGTGTCTGTGGGTCCGACACATAGCCTCCACGATGTCATCGCTCGTGGCCAGTGCACTCTATGCAGTTATGAGCAGCAGGCTGTGTAAAATGGGTGAACTCTTATTTTTGTTATCACTTAGATTATGGCTGTTTGACTTGCAGTATAGAATCATGCTTCAGAATAGTTTTGAGAAGGTGCTTAAAAAGTTGAGCCATGTATTATTATTACTATGAATTAGGCTACTAAGTTAATTTGACAGTCTAGATTTTTGATTACCTGTTTTGTGTATTTAATATTTAACGTATAAATAATTTTTAGTGCACTGATTGGAGAGGCTTGTGTTGTTCAATAAATGTTTAATTTAAGCAATTTTCTGTATAACTTCTTATTACTTAACTGTTAGATTTTATGAGATGAAGGGGGGAAAAAAGAAAATCGGCCAAACATATCGGCCAAAAAAAATCGGCATCATATCGGCCATCGGCTGCCCTGATTTCTAAATATCGGCATCGGCCAGAGAAAAACCCATATCGGTCGACCTCTAATGACAACATAAAGGTGGGATATGAAATACAAGAGCTGCCTAATACTAAAACTTAAGATACGTGCTGACCTTTTCCTTGTCCTTGAAAATATATATTTTTTTTTTATAAAACTCCCTGTAGGATAATCTCATTAACTTGCACTTGTTAACTTGAATGAATATGCTTGTGTTATTATAATGTAAATGTACGGAGGACTTCTTCCTAGTGATCTGGTATAAAGATCACAGGCAACTGGGTACCTAAAACCATCAGATTGATGTACATAGAAGAGCAACATTTCTCTGCAAGTAAACTTGTAAAAAACCATAGATGGCATTAGAGAGCCCAGAATTTCATAGCATACCTTTAAAGGGTTAGTTCACCCAAAAATGAAAATTCTGTCATTTATTACTCACCCTCATGTCGTTCCACACAGATATTTTTGATGAAAAATTAAATTGCTGTCTATGGAGAAGTCATATACCTCTTGGATTTCATCAAAAATATCTTTATTTGTTTTCCGAAGATGAACGAAGGTCTTATGGGTGTGGAACGACATGAGGGTGAGTAATTAATGACAGAATTTTCATTCTTGGGTAAACTAACCCTTTAAAGTCCTCATGAAAAGTTGAAGTTGACTTGATTTTGTCCATCAATAACTGATTGGATGGTTGTGGTTTGCTATTGGTTGATCTCACGTGAGTGACAGGTTGCCCCGCCATCACGCCAGTAAACACATCATCAGAGGAGAGAAGGGAGGGGCAAGAGGGAGGGGAAGTTATTTTGATTAAAGATTACGAGGCACATGAATTTTTAAAAATAATAACATGCATGGATAAATCATTTATAATAAATACCGCATTATTCCATAAAAAAAAAAAAAATAAGAATAGTCGATTTTGAATTCATATGTGTTAAAGGCTTTTAGGCTTTCAGAAATATGCTCTAATCAAACTCAGACACTTCAACTTTACTTAATATATCATTATTTACACAATTGAAATTAAATTAACAGGATGTCAAACAGCATGATATACCTGAGGATGTCTTGAAGAACTTAAAGTTCAGTTCAGTTTGATATTATTAAAATGATTTCTGTAAGTTTATCAAACAAGATGAGTTTTTTTTAGAGTGACACAAACAAAATGGCAGAAAACATCACAGAATTCATCAGATCAATTGCTAATATTACAGATGTTTAAATTGGATTTCCAACTAAAATTATGTTACTGAAGGATGATGTCATTAGAAACTGGTTTGTGTTAGTTAAAGGAGTTTTACAAAAGACTGACAAGATGGAGAGTAAAATTGAAGACTCATGGTAGTAAGAATAGCAACATCCGCTCAAATCAAGGAACTGAACTTATTTAAAATGTTAAAAGGAAAATAATGGGTCTTTTATTGTTTTATCCTGTATATTAAGGCATTTATGATGGGGAAATGGAAATATAATAATGCAGTAGGAATGACCCGTGTATAATGCAAGACAATATAATAGAAATAAGATGCTAACACCTGATGTTTTTATCGTTATTTCACTGTAGCTTTTGTCTCTCTCATCGTTCATTGTGTTTATTGGACCAGGTCTTTACCATAAAACATGCATATGGATGAAATGACTGTGAACCCTAGCCTGGACATCATGTTTTCTGGCAAAAGCTGGATATTTTAACGGGAGCAAGGTCACAAGCAAAATGCCTGTCATGGTTGACAATTTTAGAGTCTTCACATAAACAGCGCTCAGTTCCCATGACAACATGAACCCATTGAAATTTAATTGCAATCTCAGGCTTGTCTTTTTAATAACTCTTTTTGATTATTCTGTTTATTTTAGCCTCCGGTGCTGTTTTATCAACCAGTAGGTACTTGATTGTGAATCGCAATTATCTCCCGAAAGCCAACAATCAACATGTTACTGTTGCGATTCCATCAGTTCCTCTTAAACAAATTAAGGCTGGGGTGTTTAAACTACTTGTCGAGTGTTGCCATTTGGATTTCTGGCTGCGTTCGAGGTCTGCGTAAATCCTATCTTATCTCTGTTTTTCTAACGAGATTGGAGTACGTTTCTACGAAATCAGAACCACTCGTAAACACGTCCCCACAAGCTTTGTTTCCTTTGGAGTGACCACTGGAGCTGGCAACATGGACCAGATTTGCAATCTCAAAAACCGAGCCAACGAGAAATGTGTTTAAGCTTTAAGGAATGACCTTCTAAATATACCAAGAGAGAAAATATAAACAGTTTCAGCGAAAAAGCAATCAATCTTATCTGGAGGAGTGCAGTATCAGAAATTTAAACGTGATGTTGCACACACTATATGTCCTTTAATATATCATTCAGCAAATCATTAATTTTATGTGGAAAAGCTACACTTACATGTGCTCTGTTGATCTGAAAACAATGAACGTGTCATAGTAATCAACATCTGAGATAAAAGTGTTCGGGAATGGCAGGACATGTTTAATATCTCTCATCTTATGTTCAGCTACAATTAAATTGTGCAACCTGAGCGGCATTTTGATTTGTGTGCTTAGATTTATAAGAAAATTTGATTATAATTATTCTAAGTGAGTTTTCTCTGATGTTTAGATGCTGATTGTACATGAATATGATAATAAATAAAACATCTAAAATAATCTCAGATGTATTTGAAGTAGGTTAAGATGTAAACGGTTTAGTTCCTCACATTTACAATCACAAATTTATTTTTATTTCCAGAACTGAAAATTACTGTATCAAAAACATCATGCATTCAAACGAAACTGCAAGAATGGCCAGGAAATTTTCATGGATGACATTTCAGACATTTTCAGTGATTAATCAATTTTATATATCATTTATATATCATTTTTTTGCAAAATTATCAGCTTTGAAAATGGGGCTGAAGGATGGAGCACTGCAAACTACACTGGACCTGACAGAAACCCCCTAACCTGTAAGTAATATAATCATCATTGTTGCTCATTTCACATTCAAAGGGGTTAGCCAATCAAAACACAGGTAATTTGCTTGTTGATACAAAAGCAAAAACATCTTTTTTTAATGCAATGGGTCAAAAAAATGGGTGTAAAATGCTCAAGAAGACTAAATTATGGCTTCTTCTGTCGCAAGGAAGCTTAACTAGCACTATAAATAGACTTCAGGGAAAAATAAGATAATTAAAAAGAAAGATGTGACCACAAGTCAATATGTGATTTACAAAGAATGCATGTTTGTATCATACAGTATACGGTTTTCATTATACTACCAACAGTATCATGCAAAACCTATTTATTCAAATGAAACCAAGTGGCATACTATTTGCTTAAACTCAGCAAGACATCAGAGCTGTAAAATAGCTTGCATAAATAGTAAGATTAATATTTATGCTGAGGAAAGTATCATTTTACATTTAGATGAATATTCCGACCACTCCTTGTGGTGTTTATTATGACATGATGATGGTATTGAAGTAATACCCAGTACCAGCTCACAAAACACCAGGGAGATATTTGTTCAGTTTTAGTTTACTTTTGCTCTATTGTGGTAGTGTCTAAATGAGCAATATCACACGAGTAGCCGTGCGATATGGCTATATATCAGCACAGCTGTGATTCGGCCATAGGCACGGGGCCGCAGGTTCCACGTCATGCCTAACAACAACGCCCCTTAGCTGTTATAAATTCACTGTAAACTGCGGCTTCTTGGGGCTTATTGCTTTAATTAAATTGTCACTCAAATGATCACCCAATTTATGCGCTAAAAGATTCGCTAAAAATGTTGCCCCACCTTTGAACTTTTAAAAATGATATAAATTCAATTAAGAATCACACTAAACCTGGCAATATATGTCAAAAAGTCTGCTAAATGACTAACTACAATGTTTCAGAACATAGAAACTCAATCTGCATCATGCAGCGTCCTCAGAGGAGAGAGCATGTGAGGTTTAAGGGGGCATGTTTAACTACGGTCAGAGTTTCTAAAGGTCTGGGGTCTGTGCAGTGTTCAAACTTCCCTCATTAATCCTCCTTTGAGTAGGAAACTTCCTGCAGCTAAGAGCGCTGCTCCCTAGAGAGATGTAATTTACAGACTGCAGCACAATTGGATCATGAATGCTGTCCGCAGCATTCTCTCTTTCACATGTGCACACAAACATAAACACACACACCGTAACGTCCTAACTCCCCAAAAAGGGCAGACGGCGATTGATGTCTGTTCAGGTCAAAGCTGACAATGTCCCAGAGGGGTTGTTTCGCACTTTGCAGTTTGACAATGGGAAAACATTTTCTAGAATGTTGCCCTAAAAGCAACACAAGGGTGAGCAATGATAAAAATTTGTTAATGTCTGTATTCCCATAGTTGAACAGAGGCTTTGAATTACTGTCTGTGTATGAGTGTGTTCACTGAGCCTATATGTGCATGCATTTGCGCAATCTTCTAAATGCCAAAGTTAGGCCTATATGTAATCTAAATTTATGTATATATATTTTAACGATTTACTTTTTCCTCATTTGCCATAAGTACGTAAGAGCTACATAAATCGTAAATATATATTATACACTACTGTTCAAAAGTTTGGAATCTTTAAAGGGTTAGTTCACCCAAAAATGAAATTTCTGTCATTAATTACTCGCCCTCATGTCGTTCCACACCGTAAGACCTTCGTTCATCTTCAGAACACAAATTAAGATATTTTTGATGAAATCCGAGAGGTTTTTTTATCCTCCATTGAAAGCAACGAAATTACCACACTCAAGGTCCAGAAAAGTAGGAAAAACATTGTTAAAATAGTCAATGTGACTACAGTGGTTCAACCTTAATATTATGAAGAGACAAGAATACTTTTTGTGCGCAAAAACAAAACAAAAATAACCACTTTTTTCAACAAATTCGTCTCTCCCCTGTCATTCTCCTACTCTATTTACGTTGCATTGCATTTGTTGACGAATTTGTTGAATAAAGTCTTTATTTTTGTTTTGTTTTGTTTTTTTGCGTACAAAAAATATTCTCGTCGCTTCATAACATTAAGGTTGAACCACTGTAGTCACGTTGACTATTTTAAGAATGTTTTTACTACTTTTTTGGACCTTGAACCTCTCGGATTTCATCAGAATATCTTAATTTGTGTTCCGAAGATGAACATCTTACAGGTGTGGAACGACATGAGGGTGAGGGTAAAATAACCCTTTAAGATTTTTTATGGTTTTGAAAGAAGTCTCTTATATGCTCACCAAGGCTGCATTTATTTGATCAAAAATACAGTAAAAACAGTAATAATGTGAAATATTACTACAATTTAATAGAACTGTTTTCTATTTGAATATATCTTAAAATGTAATTTATTTCTATGATGCAAAGCTGAATTTTCAGCATCATTACTCCAGTCTTCAGTGTCACATGATCCTTCAGAATTAATTCTAATATGTTGATTTACTGCTCAATAAACATTTATTATTATTATCATCAGTGTTGAAAACAGTTTTAGCTTCTTAATATTTTTGTGGAAACTGTGATACACTACGGTTCAACGGTTTGAGGTAAGTTTTGTTTTAAAAGAAATTAATACTTTTATTCAGCAAGGACACAATAAATTGATCAAATATGACAGAAAAGACTTTTATAATGTTACAAAACATTTATATTTCAAATAAAAGCCGTTCTTATAAACTTTCTATTCATCAAAAAATGTATCACGGTTTCCACAAAAATATTAAACAACTGTTAGGCTATCAACATTGATAATAATAATAAAAGTTTCTTGACCACCAGATCTAATAAATGCAGCCTTAGTGAGCATAAGACACTTCTTTCAAAACATTTTTTTTTTTTTTTTTTTTTAAATCTAAGTTTACAAACATTTGATCGGTAGGCCTAGTGTAGGCCTATTTAACTTCAGCGGCCTATAATTTCCCCAATGAATAAGATGTTAAGTAGCCTACCTATAGTAATTTAACGTTACCTACCTTCACTTTAACTGTAGAAAACAATGTACTATAACTCGCTCAAGACTCAAGAAATGTTCTGGGTAGAAAGCAGCATTGTTTCATTAGTGAACGAATCTGTGCTTTTGAACGAATCATTTAAGAAAAATGATTCGTTCGTTCTTGTATTGTTCATATTGTTGGTTCGTTCACTGAGGTCTCTCCCTTTTTGAATAATCTCGTTAGTTCAAAAATAAAAGACTAAAAAAAATGAAATAACAAAAAAAAAAAAAAAATGAAATATTTTATTTGTTTACCTGCATGTCATGTGACCTTAACCGACATCAGAGAACCGCGAACATGTGAATAGGTAGGCCTATTGAAATATTAAAATCTTTTTCTTTTCTAAATGAATGGATTTATGATTTTTGCCTGGTGGATAATAAAATTAATAATAATAATAAACAACTAATAAAAAACAGGCCATATCTAGACACAATATCACAGAAATGTTGAGGCATTGAGCAACCACCTAGTAGCCATCCAGAACTTAAAACATATGTATTAAATTAGGGTGTTTATTAATAGCACCGTTTGTTGACAGTTAACACATGGTGGGTGTATGCATGTGTGTGTAGGGTTAAAAGGTTACAGGCATCTGATCAATTTAACAAAAGCACACAGAGACACCTGAATAAGCGCAACTTACAGACAGCATCATTTAGTGTTGTAGCATATATTGTTAGAGCAATTGCATAACCCCAAGCAATGCTTCTCTAGCAAACACCACTAATAACAGTTCAACCAGAGGTGTTTTAATCATATGGACTCATAAATCTTAGAAAAAAGAGGGTGTTTGCATTCTTAAGAAGACATGTGTCAGGTTCAATGCTGTTCGCTCAGCATCAAGCTCACAGCACATCATATAATGTGTCACTTCACATTGTATTTGGCATGTTTTCTCTGAGACTCCCACAGAGATGTTTAAGGTTTGTTGTGAAGTTTCATTGGGAGCTGGTGACCCTGCGCTGAGCGGATGACCTCTGAACTTGGTGCCTCTGTTGAGATGTGGAAACAGCCTGCTTGATGTTCATTTCCAACAGAAGACTGACTTTAATGTATTGCATATGTATTTTTATCAGGTGAACACTGCTATCTAGTGGATGAATATGGAACAACGACACTCTGAGAGCAAGGGCAGGTAAATGGTTGTTTCTATATATATATATATATTAAGCTTTTCACTTAGATTGAATGTGGTTTAATGCCCTGAGCATTGTCCTTTTTTAAAAACAGGACTCTAAAAGCAGGTCTATGTTATTCAATACTAGTTTAATGCTGAAAACGAATGGATTTTCTTTCAAAGCCACAGTAATCAGGGTGGATTTGGACTATTATAAATCACTAAGCAATTTAGAAATTGGCTGAATCATACACACTAATGGTTATTGACATGTATAAGGGGAGGCTAGGATTTTCACACTTTTTACTCCAGCAAATATTTCTCATTTTTAAAAGTCAGTTCCTGTCTTGACCTTTAAGTCTTGACTGCAAAAGCTATTGAGCACTGTAATTGACTTTTTGTGCCCCTATAGCGGGGCATGTTGTCACATTAAATAGACAGAGTCACGGTAAGCACCTGCTGTTTATTGACACGAACATGAGAAAAATAATACAGTATTTAATGGTTCTTCAACAAAAATTATTAAACATTTATGGAAAAATGATACATGAATCAGCAAAAACTGAAAAGGTGATATAAAAACAGGCATTTTAATTAATTGTTGTAAAAAGGTTGTAAAAAACCCTTTGATAAAAAAATATTGTCAGACAAAACAGGATTGAAATCTACCATTATTATATAGATTCAACCTATATGAATCCCAGAGTGGGTTTGTGTTCACTTACCCAACAGCTTATATCTGAATATGTGTTAAAAGTATAGAATTACCAAAAATACACCACTGCACCAAATGCTAAAGTTACTTATTTATTTTTTTATTTTTGTAATAAAACATAATATTATGGCAAATGTTCATATAAGGCCACACAAGTTATTTAAGTTAAAATAAAATAAAAAGTCAAGGTTAACATCTGCAATGCTCTTCAGAAAAAGCGTTTATTCTCATATCATGTGGCACTAAAAAAAAAAAAATATCCCATTCTCATCTGTATAATTTTCATAACTCCTCATGTTAAGAAAACAGTAATTCTTCCTTTGGGTCTAATTGCTTTAGAGAGCAAAACTGTGATGTTTCCAGTAAATACAATTCAACCGCTGAGAGAGTACTGTGGGGGGAAAAGTGCAAATAAATCACATTCAATTCAGCACATTCCCATCCATCTCAAATCAAAAGCAGCATAGAACATTTCAGTTTTCACAAGGGGACGAAAATCAGTTACGAAGAAAAAAATGACACAATGAGTTTAATGGTACAGCTGAGTACCATTAAACGATACAATATTTAATTTCAGCCTTTAGAAAAAGAATTCACACTGGTGGCAAGTTATCTTAGAAATGTACATGAAAATAAATAATTTATCACTTTGATTATTGAAGAATAAATCTGTGCCATCTGACATCCCCAGAGCCAATCACATGGCTCGATTCCAATGTGACATGGGACTTATCATAGATATGTACACATAGATGCCACCATAGATATGTATATACATAGAATCCTCATTAGTGGCTGTTTCATTTGCTGAGTCTCATTTCGAAGGCTGAGTCCTCCGGAGGTCGCATTTGAAGGCTGCATACGTCATCGAGGCGGTCGCATTTAAGAAAAGTAACCATTAGATTGCAAAGTAAGAAAGAAATTATAGTATTTTACACCTCACAAGGAATAACAGTCAATTTTATTACGGTTACTTTTCTTAAATAAGACATCCTTGATGACGTTTGCAGCCTTCAAATGCGACCTCTGGAGGACGCAGCATCCGAAATGAGACGCAGCTTATGGGCCACAATACATAAGCTGTCCACCATAATGGAACGGTCAAAGCCGGTGTCATGAGAAATCGAGTCCCCCCCTGGATTCGGGTCTCTTTAGGACCCAGGCGGTAATCCCTGATCAAAAGTTGTTATCATGAGGTCTTGACTAATTATAACCTATTTTACTTTTATATGATGTTTATTACATTAAGTGCACAAACAACATGCTTGAAATATAAAATGAATGCCTATGTATTGCATAATAAAACAAACTGGAAACAGATATTGGAAGAAAAAAAAAAACATACCTAATATAATATAAGCTAAGGTAGCAGGCGGATTGGGTAGATTATGCTATGCTAGTACATAAGCTAACTAAAAAACAGTAAGAATGAGAAATGCTTGATTTCACAACCTATAGCTTCAGTTATATACTAGTATATGAACCATGTAAATTAATGGCCATTATAATGCATTTTAAACAATATAAATCATAACGTGATTTTGCAGGAATTATAATCAGGCGCTAGAAATACTACCCATTAAAAGTAAGTTGAACCAATGGGATCACTCAGGGTCCTAAAGAAGACCCGATTCCTGGGGGTCTCGATTTCTCACCACACCGTTTCGTGAACATTCGGGAGCAGGGCAGGGGGTGCCTGAGCCCTCCCCAGCTCTACAGCGCCCCACAGTTTTACAATGCAAATCTGTGGTGAAAAATGGAACTGCGGCGCACTCTAATTTAGAGCTATTGGGGTAGATTTCAGATTGCCCTGCTTATTTTCACGTTACACAAACCTCGCTCCAGACCAAGACGCTATCAGTCCGCTTCAGCTATGTGTATATTCTGCATCAGGTCCGTAACTAGTTGGCATGTCTGTTCTATGTATCAAATTATTAAATGTTTAAACATGCTAATGTGAATAGCCTTTATAGTTCTGTTGTGTTTGTCTTCTGTTTGTTCTGAGAGTAGAAATTACATTCTTTTCCTCACCGGAATACCTCCACAACAAGCGTGCCACACGAGTCCTGAAAAAAAGTGAAGCCAAAGCATCTCGATCGCCCCCAGGTGGCTGGATGCAGTATAGGTCAAAAACCCCACTCTCTCCATGTAATGTAATGGGACGCGAGACAAACTCAACAATCAAATTACATGTCAAATATTTTTTTCCAAAGATGGTTTCTGTCATTTTAGGCAGTTTTTATCATGCTGATGTTAGTTCAAGTGTTTGTTCTTTAAATAAGTTTTAGTTAGTTATTTAATGCCATAAAATGCGGGTTATGACGTCATGATTGACAGATTGGCAGCTTCGCTGAGCGAAGTAGTCACTGAAACACCAACTGACGTTTTTCTGGATCTTCGGGAGGAGATTGAAGCTTTAACTTTAATTTCTACATTTCCAGAACTGTTTATTTCACACCGACATAATGTGTTCTGCAGTAAACTGTATTAGCGCCATATTGACACACTGACTGCTTCAGTTACTACAATGGAAGAGATTGAAGGTGCGTCGTCCATCTTTTTTTACAGTCTATGCTCCACAAATTGAAACATTCTCAATCAACATTCAGAGGCAATGAATACTTAAGGCAATACTAAGAAAGCATTCTATGCTTGCCTGTCAATCAACATTAGAGCGCCACCCTCAGGCTGAATAATGCAAGGACACTAGACCTCTGCCAAAAGTGTGTCTGCATGTGTTCAGCAATTAGAATAATGTTTACAAAATGTTTATCATAAATTAGCGCTAAGACCCAGAATCTGCCCTACCTAAATTTTATGGTCAGGAGCCGCTACTGCTATGGAGGCACATTCGACGGCTCCAGACATGTCGTCACTCACAGTAAGAATCATCTGCTGAAGTCTATTGCAGATATATTTATTCATACATGCGTCTAACTACAGTTGCAGACGCTCAGTCAACTTGCTCTCAAATGTTCACAGACCGGCTTTGACCATTCCAATATGGCGGATGGCTTACATACAGGGGCCCAAAGAAACAGCTGCTAAAGAGGCATCATATATCTATGGGACTGATGCTACATTCACGCCATGTCGTAATTACCGTAATTTTGAGATGGTACAAGTAGGAGCTCTTAGAAAATTCACAGCTTACAAGTTGTAATTACGAGCTCTACGAGGACATGAACGCTTTTTACAAGTTGAAATCACATAATTACAGTAATTACAATATGGCGTGAATGCACCTTGAATAAATGGAGTGCAAGGTCATGATCTTTGCCATCTCTTTTCCATGTCTTTTTTTTTTTTTTTTTTTTTTACTCTAATACAATTATAGTGAAGAAGTGCAAATATTAGGAGAGTATGTAGTTGGAAAACACAGAACAGCCCGAGGCATGTACAGAAAGCTGTGGAGATACAGCCCAAACCACATGAAGCTGTTCGTCTGTTACTCATCAGATGTACAGTGTCATAGTCCAACATGGATCTTGTCTTTGTTAAACCACACTGTACTGGGGGTTTAGGCCAAGCGGTAGTGTTGGGTAACAGCCTCCCCAACTTGTCAATAAAATAAATGCAAACGAAATAATGTAAACAAAACTTAATACATCTGCATTAAAAAAGATGTGCAATCTCAGATGATTATTAAAGTAGCAATATTACAATTAAAATATTTATACAAAAATATTTTGTTTATAAAAACTGTTTATATATTACTAAGGAAGGAATAAAAGTGACTTCCATTCCAGAACTTTACATTCCCCATGGAGGTTCCGTGACGGGTGAGAGCTTCAACATTTTCTGTGCCTTTCTTTTTTCTCCTCTCCTTTCATTTGTCCTTTTATCTGTCAAGATAAAACCATATAAGAAAGAATCATATTCAAGTTCAATAATGTAGGCAGTGGAACCATATGAGTCAAAATCTGCTAAGGGGTAATAATGAAACAAGAGTTTTAAAAAGTGATTTTTCACTGTTATTTACAACAGGATCTGCATTTTCATGGGTTTAAATAAAAGATTTTTGTTATAAGAGACAATAAAAATAACTTTGTGCATCAAAACCACTCCTTTCCTGGTAAAAAAAAAATGAACTTGGAAACAATGTTTGAAATACCTGAATACCTTGTTTATTAAAAAAGCAGAAATGATGATCAGCATCTAAACACACTTTCATATATACAAGTCAGCTTACAATCATGTACAAAAATGTCAATTTTTGTAATAACATGTTCTAGCTTTACCTCACCCCCTTTTCACTGCCAGGAAATAAAATGAAATAAAATAAAATAATAAAATTAAATTAAATTAAATTAAATTAAATTTAAAAAAAAAAATTAAATGTTCACATTACGATGTTAGCATAAAATAAAATGCAGTATTCACATATATGCCTCATATTATTGTTATTATTATTAGTAGTAGTAGTAGTAGTAGTATCTTATAAAATAAGAGGAAGCTGTTGACTTTCACTGCCTTATTTTTAATTCTACCTCTTGAAAGCAAGGATTAAATTTTGTATAACTTTTGTGGTCAGTATCTCCCTGACAGCTTATAACCTGGTGTGTCAAGTTTCTTAGAGTACTTCAAATGTTCATGTCTGGTTTGACTTTAAGATTCAAAATCAACAACAGAGGAGCTTCAGGGTGGTATGTACTGTCATTCTCAGAGAAGAGCTAAAAAATATGCTGGAGCCAAAGCGGAACAAATAGTGTGCAGAGGTGGGTGCTTACAAGTATTTATTCAACATTTTTGTTAGCTAAACCAAATCATAATCCATGTTTGTCTTTTTAAAGGGGACATAATAAGGGCATCATAAAACTGGAGTAAACAGTTATTATTGCCTAAGGAATGGGGTCTGTGGTCTGGAAAACACCACGGCCTGGCAAGAACATCACATTCTCCATAATTTTTCTTGTTTTCTTTTCTTGGTTCTCTTTCAGTCTTCTATCTGTTGTTATTCATTATTGCCTAACTCTGCCCTGCTTTTTACCTGCTATGATTAAAGCTTCCTATCTTTTTCATTTTCTCCTCTTATGTGCACACATAGAACTAAAAAGCCAATATTTACAGCCCTGAATCATCTGGTTTAAGCCCACCCCACCCTTTAATCCCAAAACCAACATAAATCTCCAAGTTAAGATCAGAGGTTTGTGCGGTATGACTTAGGCAGGTAAGTTTGGGTCACCTGTAGGGTCCTAAAAGAAAACACTGGCAAATCTTCTGCTGTGATCCGCTCTGAGATGTGCAGCCTGACTTTCATTAGCTCTCAGGGTTACACAAGAAAAAGAAACTTGAGAAGAAAGGAAATGATCTTCTGTTAATCTAGAGGACATCCTAGCACTGAATTAATTCATCGGGTTCTCATTGGTCACACCACGAGTAAGTCTTTGAGGTGACAACTTCAGAGATAAACCACAATGGATCTGATGGAGAACATCTGAGGTAGATAGTAACAGTAGAAATACTAGTTACTGTATTTGAGTAGACTTTCTGTTGAATTCTAATGTTTATCTCTGATATATTATATTCAAAAGTTTGGTGTCTCTAGGCTTTTGAATGGAGTCTCTTATCCTCACCAAGGCTGAATTTATTTTATCAAAAATACAGTAAAAACAGTAATAAATTTGTGAATTATTTTTACAATTTAATAGCAAAGCTGAATTTTCAGCATCATTACTCTAGTCTTCAGTGTCACATGATCCTTCAGAAATCATTCTAATATGCTGATTTGCTGCTCAAGAAATATTTCTGATTATCAATGTAGAAAACAGTTGTGCTGCTTCATATTTTTGTGGAAACGTGAAAAGAAAGTTCAAAAGAACAGTATTTATTTGAAATAAAAATCTTTTGAAACATTGTAAATGTTACAGCTATGGTTGTAAGTATACGCACGACGAGGAAGATGACGGAATAACAGTCTTTAATAAATCCACAGGCAAGGAAATCCACAAACTGGCAAACAAGAAACACAACCATACATAGAACGATACCGGACAATAATGAACTGAGAACACAAGACTTAAATACACAGACAAACGAGGTGGGTAATAGAACACAGCTGATAGTGATAATGAAGGTGATCAGTAACTATGGTGACAGACTAGTGGCGGGAAATGGTGCAACACAGAAGTCCAAACAGGGTGAACATGTGACATATCGCCCCCTCCCGGAAAGGCGTGTCCTCGCGCCGACAGAAGGATGGAGGAGGTTCTAGTGGAGGACGTCTGTCCGGGAGAGGGCTGGAATAGAGTGAAGTCCAGGGAGGTGCAGATGGTGGTGACATCCATGGGGTTGCCTTGAACAGGAAGGCCTTGATGTAGCTCCAGGCCACAGCCAGGACGGCGTCCCACGGGGATGAGTGGAAGTAGCAGAGGCGATGGAGGTGGAGCTCTGGGTGAAGACAGAGAGCCGAAGGAGCGGAGTGATGCCGATGGTCTCGGAGTCGCAGTGACGACCCCCCGAGACGGAAGCAGGGTACCGGAGTGCTGAGGTGGAACTGGAACGACTGAGGGCTGAGGCGGAGCTTGAGGGAAGGCAGAGCCAAACGGAGCAGTAGGGGTGGAGGGTCGGAGAGCAACGAACAGCCTGTAAGTCCGTGGTGAAGTGATGGCGATGTCTGAGCCAGGCGGAGTCGAGGGTCCGAGGGAGTCCAGTGGAGCTGAAAGCTCGATGGTAGCTGTTGACGTCGAGGGAGGAAGGAGCAAAGGCAGAGGAGTCAGGACGATGGGCTGAGGTGGCATGACGGGATCTGAGGCCGGGGGCGGAGCCGCAGGATCTCCACAGCCAGAAACTGGCTCACAGCAGGCCCCAGGTGTAGCCACGCCACTGAGAGGAGGCTGATGTGGAACCGAGGGAATGATGAGAGACAGCGAGGGCTGGGTAGCAGACATGGCTGAGGGCTGGAGAAGGGACTGGTGAAGAACAGAGGGACTGGAGAAAAATTTCTGGGTGGAAATATGGAGAGGAGGTGGGAGAGGGAGGTTGGGCAGGACCAGCTCGTCCAAAATAGAACTGACAGGTTCGGGAGGGATTAAAGGGGGTAGGGAATCCTCTCCAAAATCAAAAAAAGAGTTTGTGGTGTCTGCCTGGAACTCACTCTCAGTGGCGGGAGTGTGGGCGGGGCTCCATTCCATACCCTCTCGCTCATCACGAACTCCCTCGGCGACGGATGTTGCAGCAAACTCGCACACCTGGTCAGACTCGGCTCCGTGGCGATGTTTCGCTCAGTCGTTCCGTTGGTCGCTGGCTCCTGCATCGCGGTAGAGGCGGGCTCTCTGTCTCCGGTGGCATCGCGCTGCCATTCCACGCCGTATGGAGGTTCCTGGCTGGGCACTGGAGTGGGAGTGGGGCTGGTGTCGTTGTCGTCAAATCCAACGGTGAAAGACGATCCACATGATGCCAGCACCCACTCCACATATGTGGCGAAGCACCCTCGAGGCCCCTCCCCAGACAACTGTGCCTTTGTGGTTGCGTTGAGTCCAACGAAGAGGAATGAACAAAGGCAGTTGTCCGGGAAGTTCGACTGATGTGCGAGGTCGAGATATTCGGCAATATGTGCCTCGAGGGAGCGATCTCCCTGCTCAAGGCAGATTAACAGGTACGAGGGAGAGTACATGGTGACGGAAAAGAAAAACTGTAACACGAAAACACTGACAAAAACAAAACGAAAACACGCCACAATCTATCTTACTGTTTAGGTCCGGTATTCTGTTACAGCTATGGTTGTAAGTATACGCACGACGAGGAAGATGAAGGAATAAGAGTCTTTAATAAATCCACAGGCAAGGAAATCCACAAACTGGCAAACAAGAAACACAACCATACATAGAACGATACCGGACAATAATGAACTGAGAACACAAGACTTAAATACACAGACAAACGAGGTGGGTAATAGAACACAGCTGATAGTGATAATGAAGGTGATCAGTAACTATGGTGACAGACTTGTGGCGGGAAATGGTGCAACACAGAAGTCCAAACAGGGTGAACATGTGACAGTAAATGCCTTTAATGTAACTTTTGATCAATTTAATGCATCCATGCTGAATAACAGTATTAATTTCTTTAAAAAAAATCTTACTGACCCCAAACATTTGAACGTTAGTGTATGAAAATATTATTTAACATTACATTTTTTTTAAAATAATATAAAAGTATAATTCTGCAATATAATATTTTTAAAATATTATTAAAATGTAAATTAAAGTGTAATTTTGCATTACACTACTATATATAATATTATTAATATATTATTTTTCATTATTAAACCAATTAAAATGTTTTTGTCGGTCCAAAGAGTCAAGAAGGTGAAAAATAAACAAAATGCTCATATTACCTTCTTTTTTTCATCATACTAGAAATGTCATATCAAGTTGAGTGCATTGCATTGTAGGATACAATGCAGTGTATTATTTTATATGGTTTTATACTGCATATTTTGCAAGTCAGTGCATGCATGCATATAAAATTTGCACCCTACATTCTCCCCAAAATAGTATGTAGTATGCCATTCTGAACCACACTGTCAAATGAAAACAACAGCCAATGAAATTATAATGACAGAAATAGAATGAAATGTCTTTCCATCACACTTGGCTGCCATTAAGGACAGCTGAAGGTGACGGAGAAAATATCACGTCTCGTTTTCCTAATGCCACCAGACATCTGATCTGCCAGTGATGATTACTGCTATAAACAAATGATTTCCAGTAGAGCATCAAATGGAAATGAAGTGACATAACCATTTTGTCACTTAGAGGTGTTGTAGGGTTGTTTCTGACGTGTGAGATCTAAATAAGAAACGCTTCCATTCCAATACTGCTTTTATCAACTTTATTTATCACAAAGCTCGTAAAGGTCCTCTTGAACTCACAGTTCCGATGCACAAACACATAGTAAATCCCAAAGCTTGCTTCCACCTGTTTATGTAATGGTCACCGTGATCTTGCCATGTAAGACGTATTTTGCTGATCCTGGAACACGGTCAAAAATTGATGTGCTTCCACCCATTACACCTGACTTCTCTATATACATATGGCACACAAAATGGGAAACACTTCAGGAGTTTCAAAGTCGTCAATTGGTTGCATTCTACAGGATTTCCCGGAGGCGTGTGTGTCGCGTTCTTTAGTGGTCCGCCTGGAAATAAAGCCGTCGTGTTTACAACTGTGACATTGAGCGCTTACCAGGATCAACTAAATGCTGGATTTTCAAAAATATGTTCCTGAATGAATAATTTATTAGACACATGCCAGTCTGTTATTGTAGGGACATCGACTTTATATTTTCACTCCCCTAAACATGACGCAGAACAAAACTAACTGTGATTGGTTGCTTTACATGTCAGTTATACGGCATCTGGGCGGTCCTTGGCCAATGAAAGCTGCGATGGAGTCCAGACCTTCTGCCGTCAGTATGAAGGTCTGGCTACGCCAGGGTTGCCAGGTCTGCACAACAAAAGTAGCCCAAAAATAGCCCAATGCGATTTTCTTCATTGGGCGGCCTAATTCTCCATTGAATTTGTATGTCTGGGTGTTGTTTTAAGGGCGTTGGAGTTTCAAAATCATGCATATGGGGGTAAAAATCAACCCACAGAAAAAAAAAATTAACCCACGGCAACAGCTTAAAAGTAGCCCAATTCCGCGGGAAAACCGCGGACTTGGCAACACTGGGCTATGGGAGACTACTTACTCTCTGGCTACCTATATGCTAATTAGACTCACACTCCACCCAGTGTCAAAAATGTAATTTCAACAGACATTCAGTACAACATAATGGCTTACAGGAAACAAAACACAATTTCCCAATTTGGTCAAGGACAAGGAACCATTTCAACTTTTAAGTTACAATGTTTGGAGATCTTGTGTTTAATGTAAAGTGTAAATCATTGGACAGCAAGCCGCTACAGGAAAGACGATATAGAGACGCTCGACGTGGAAACGAGAGGGTTTAAGGAAGATTACTGTGCTTTATAATGTCACATTGGTTGAATGGAATTCTGCAACTGGCATGAACAATACTAAAAATATTATTCACCTTTTGGACACCTTTTCTTCATCCGGCACTTTCTGCTCTCAGTCTGAGGTGGGCATAACGCTTCTGTCTCTTCAGGCGTGTTGCTGGACAGCTCAAGGGTCCTGCTCTGCTGCCCCCATCTGACACCACAGCTCAGGCCATTGTGCTGACACGGGCTCCATTCACCCCAGACGCCAAAGACACGGAACACACATCCTTCTGGAGACCAAAGAGATATAAGCAAACTGCATTACCAATCTGTACTCACTCTGCAAAATGTCAATTTGGGTGAACTATTCCTGATCTGATGAGGTCTGCAACATCGACATTGTTATTGAACTGTGAATCAACACACTGAACTGACTTGAGTTGAATAATAACTCTATTGCCTTCTGTTGTCACGGTTATGGACTCTTATTTTGATATTCTGTTTTGTTTCCTTTAGTTCCTGTTTCCCTGCTCTGTTTAGTTTCAGTTTCCTGGGTTACTGATTATGTTCTCATTTGTTTCTATGGTTAGTTATAATTTGCACCTGTCTTTCTGTTATGTTCAGTCCCTTGTCAGTTCTCGTTTATTAGTTAAAGTGATTAGTGTTTATTCCTATGTGAGTTCCTGTGTTTGTTGGATTCAAATAAAAACTGTTGTATCTAGTGTGCTATATAATGAAATGCGACATGACTTGATCTTTTTTATCAAAGCAAGTAAGTAAGCTGTTTTTGCACAACATCAAGTTAATGGCATGTACATACCCTAGTAAATGCAACCAGAAATTTTCTCTAAGCCCAAACCTGCTGCTTTTTATTACCACACATGAGAAAACATCTTGATGTAATTGTTCCTATTAAAACATGACTGATAGGTTTCTTTCAGTATGATAATGAGAGTTTAATGGCATCTACCCATAAAGAAGGTCTGAAAACGAGTAAAGCTCTTACCCACACAGTCTGTGGACTGAGGAAATGTGCCCTCTGGACAGCTTTTGAAGCATTTGCCTTTGAAGAGCAGATATCCTCCCTTGCACTTGGTGCAAAAGTCCTTGTTGAAGCACCTCTCACACTCTGGAGCTTTGCATTCTGGGAGATATATGTATTAGGATTACAGTCATGTAGAAGGTGTGTAGTATTATTACAGGCTTTCTCAAGATATCAAGTTCAAAAGAGATGAATGGCCCCAAAAACAAACTTAGATAGGTTTTTGTAAATAAATAAATACAAATTATCATTAATATTAATATATATTATTATTACTATCCCACAGAATTCATTTTAAAAATATTTATTTTAAATAAACAAATAAATATGAAAAATTCAGATTTAATATTAAGGACCTGTTGTTTTAAAACATTATTATTATTATTATTATTATTATTATTATTATTATAGACCCTTTTCACATTTCCGGGTTTCTCAGAAGCGGAAGTCGTCATAGTTGGGTAAAATATTATAGCGGTGAATGAGAGACTTTGTTAAATATATTTTTTATGTTTCCATTTGCACAAATAGCGAAAGAAAAACTCCACAATAGTGTTTTCATAACTTTCAAAAAGAGGAAAAAAATAGAGAGCGACTGAAAATGGCAGTCAGAAGAGAGAAAGATGTCATTTTTACCGTCACTTCCATAGCCACTGTATTAGAAACACCCTCACAGCAGCGTTAACTAGTTTTTTGTAATTTGATGCAACGGTAATATAATATTAAGTATAGTGTTATAAATGTACATATATTTTTAAAAAAATGAAAATATAAAAAACTTTGCAGGATTTACGATATTGATGACCGTTAAAACGCGTCATCACAGTCTGTGAAAAGGGTCTATTATTATATTGTAGTACTTTCAGCTCCATGACATATTTCACCAACTCATCCCACAGAATTCCTTTTAAAAATATTAGCAAGAATATTAAATAAAATATTAATTTTAAACAAACAAACAAAATTCTAAAGAAACAAACAGACAAATAAATAAACAAATAAGTTGTTAAAAAAATATGATTGAATATTGAGGATTTTTTAAATTGTATTTTTTTTAACATTATTATTATTATTATGACACATTTCACCATGTTTAAATTCATCCCACAGAATTCCTTTTATTAGTGAGAATATTAAATAAAATATTAATCTTAAATAAATATAGATAAGTAATAATAAAGAAATTAAAACTTTGAAAGACGTTTATATATTATTGTACACTGATTTGCTATGTATGGATGGACTCACTCATGCAGCGGTTGAGATCTTTGCCCCGGAGGCCGAAGTGTCCAGAGGGGCAGGAGTGAAGACAAGAGCCGTGGTGACTCATGCCATCTCTGTTCAGGAACAGGAAGAGCCGCTCAGAGCAGCGCAGACAGCCATTTTCCTTGGAACACTCCTGACAGCTCCTGCAGTCCTGTCTCCAGCTCTCTGAAAAACATTTCAAATGATCATTAGTAAACAGGCAACGTAGCATCGCAAGAGAACGTGTCTAGGACTGTGGATTGGGATTTATGTGCAGTCATATTCTCTGACACATTACACCTTCTGCACTGACATTTGGGGCTTTGAGATGACATTCTAAAGACCATAAGCAGGCATGTCATCTCTTTGGCTGCTTGGAAAGGGCTGGATTTCTTTCTGTCACCTGACTAAACTCAAGAAAGTATATTTCTGCATGCATTTTGGCAGCGCAGTACAGATTTTAATTTTGATGTGGGAATTGTCATGGTTAATGGTGATTAATGATGCAATCAGACTTAAGAATTTCTTCTGGTAGAAAATAAAAGCAAAAAAAGAAATAAAAAAAGAGACTCATTTGACTAGCAACTACCGCCTAGCAACTACCCAGAACACCCTATATGATATGAAATATATATTTATTGTAAAAAGTGCAGCTAAAGAAAATGTATTTTTTTAAATTTAAAATAACTTTCAAATATATATATATATATATATATAATATGAAATATATTTTGATCAGATAAAATTAATGTCAAAAATATTTTGCTATATAGATTTTAAAATATATGAATAAATAAATGCAAATGCAAATGCAAATATATATTTTAGCAAAATATTTTCGACAAACATTAACATTTAAAATAACTTTCAAATATATATATATATATATATATATATAATATGAAATATATTTTGATCAGATAAAATTAATGTCAAAAATATTTTGCTATATAGATTTTAAAATATATGAATAAATAAATGCAAATGCAAATGCAAATATATATCTATTTTAGCAAAATATTTTCGACAAACATTAACATTTAAAATAACTTTCAAATATATATATATATATATATATATAATATGAAATATATTTTGATCAGATAAAATTAATGTCAAAAATATTTTGCTATATAGATTTTAAAATATATGAATAAATAAATGCAAATGCAAATGCAAATATATATCTATTTTAGCAAAATATTTTCGACAAACATTAACTTTTTTTTCTAATCAAAATATATTTCATATATATATATATATATATTTCAAATTGAAAATAACTTTGAAATGACAGAATATATTGCAAAATGTACTATTCAAGAAAATATATTTCTAATCTTAAAATGCAAAATGTATTGGAAAAAACTTTATTGGACATAACATAACATACATTTATACAAATAAAATATATAATTAAATACAAGTAAATGTAAACATATTTTAAAATCTATTTTAGCAATATATTTTTTGGTTTGTTCGATCATTAAAACTATCCATGGCTAAAACCATCAGGGATGAGCAACAACAACTGGGGCCTTAGCGGTCAAAGGTCAGGGCCAGTAAACAAAGTTACTGGTTCGATCCCTTTCAATAAAGAGCCTTTCACCATTGTACCCTTGAGCAAGGCACTTAACCCTGGACTGAGTTTGTCACTGTAAGTCAACTGTATAAAAGCATCAGCTAAATAACTATCTACTCTCTCTCAGTCTTTCTTTTTCTTTTCGCAAAATGTGTTCTCAATGTACAGAGTGCATGCATGTTTACATCCGACTAATGCCAAAGCCAGAGACTGGAGATTGAAGGCTCTTGTCTGCGTGTGTTGTGTCACTCTGAGCCACTGAGAGGGTTCACGGGGGGGAGATGTGAGGAAAGGGGCAGATGGTTCTCATCTTCATGTCCTTCATTAGGGAAATAAAGAGAGACACCACTGTCTAAAAAGACGTTGGTGAGCCAAGCCGAGATGCATCTGCTGCATTCTCATCATTATATTCTTCTAGATTTTCTACATGGATGTCAATCAAATGAAATTGAGAAAATATGGAGGGAAATACAAATAAGAAATGAAGGCCAGATACTTCTATGCGTATGGAGGAGTGAATGTGGTCTCTAATGATTGAGCCTGAAAAGTCTATGTGCTTCTGCACCCTAGGATATCTCTGTTCTTTTGTATTTCACTTTTTATTTGCTAGTTCTACAAAGAAATAAATTAGGGCTAGATTGGGTAAATCATTTGTTAGTTATAAAAAACTTATCAAGTGTCATTTTATCGAGAAACAAGGGCTTTAAACTGTCCTTTTACAATTCATACATATGTACATTACATACATACATATATATATATATATATAAAACCATCTCTAATTTGATTTCACAGTTAAGCTGAGCATAATATGGAGGTTTTTAGCCACATTTTTCAAGGAAAAAATCAGGTAATATGTGAAAACCTAAAGCAATGCATACTAATGTAGAGGCTCATAAATTATATCTAAAGCTTTGTGATTATTCTGGAAAATCAGTGGTAAATCAGCTGATAGATATTACTGCCATACATCACCGTTTATTACCAAATGGTCTATATTTCAGTCACGTTCTGCAGAAAATATGCACATAAATATGAAGCCACATCATGGATAAGACATCAGCTGCAAAATTATACGTGCTGACCTCACAAATCTTAATCAATACTAGATAAAAACAATACCTGGCAAAATCAAATATATTATTCAGATAGAAATGTCCTTTTTGTTTAGAGCTCAAGTTTCAGACTTTCATTGTAACACTGATCATGGATGTTTAATTCTAACACAAGTGTATTATCAATCACAGCAATAAGCCACAATATCAGTTCTATACAACTATATAATATATAATAACAAACATATGTTGTTATTATTAACTTCTACTAAGTAAAATGTAACTCCACAATCATACAATCCTATCCAATTGAAACATTGGATGCCTATAAATGAACCTCTGGAAACAAAGTTTTCATGCAGGATAAACTGAAGCCTCAGTAGTTGTGAAACAAAATGCACCAGACACACTTAAAACATACACTAAAAAGGAAAAAACAAACAAACAAAAATGCTAAATTGCAACAAACACCACCAGTAAAAAACATTTGTCTAAATGCACTGCAAAATCGTCCTGAGAAAATATTTGTTTTTAATGTTTTTTTAGCAATGTTGCAGATTGATGTATAATGACTATCATGCTGTATCAAAAGTATTTTCATATGGTGAAGTTTGCGCAATCACTCAATATTGCCTCTATATCTACCAGAACTACCAGAGGCCTTTATCCAAGTGTGAATTAAATGACCTCGCTGTGATTTTCAATCAAAATAAAACATAAACAATAAATATCTTTTCTTTTTGCACACATTAGGTTGCACCCTTAATATTAAATAAAACATATTTTGAATTGTTATATACTTAGGGATCATTAAAGGGATAGTTCACCCAAAAATGAAAACTCTGTCTTTAATTACTCACCCTCATGTCGTTCCACACCCGTAAGACCTTCATTCATTTTCTGATTAAGATATTAATCAGAATTAAATATTAATATTATATTAATAAGATATAAATTAAGATATTTTTGATAAAATCCGATGGCTCAGTGAGGCCTCCGTTCCCAGCAAGACAATTAACACTTTCAATGCCCAGAAAGCTACTAAAGACATATTTAAAACAGTTCATGTGACTACAGTGGTTCAACCTTAATGTTATGAAGCGACGAGAATACTTTTTGTGCGCCAAAAAAACAAAATAACAACTTTATTCAACAATATCTAGTGATGGCCGATTTCAAAACACTAGATATTGTTGAATAAAGTCGTTATTTTGTTTTTTTGGCACACAAAAAGTATTCTCGTCGCTTCATAACATTAAGGTTGAACCACTGTAGTCACATGACTTCTTTTAGCAGATTTGCAGATATGCAATTGATGTATAATGACTATCATGCTGTATCAAAAGTATTTTCATATGGTGAAGTTTGCGCAATCACTCAATATTGCCTCTATATCTACCAGAACTACCAGAGGCCTTTATCCAAGTGTGAATTAAATGACCTCGCTGTGATTTTCAATCAAAATAAAACATAAACAATAAATATCTTTTCTTTTTGCACACATTAGGTTGCACCCTTAATATTAAATAAAACATATTTTGAATTGTTATATACTTAGGGATCATTAAAGGGATAGTTCACCCAAAAATGAAAACTCTGTCTTTAATTACTCACCCTCATGTCGTTCCACACCCGTAAGACCTTCATTCATTTTCTGATTAAGATATTAATCAGAATTAAATATTAATATTATATTAATAAGATATAAATTAAGATATTTTTGATAAAATCCGATGGCTCAGTGAGGCCTCCGTTCCCAGCAAGACAATTAACACTTTCAATGCCCAGAAAGCTACTAAAGACATATTTAAAACAGTTCATGTGACTACAGTGGTTCAACCTTAATGTTATGAAGCGACGAGAATACTTTTTGTGCGCCAAAAAAACAAAATAACAACTTTATTCAACAATATCTAGTGATGGCCGATTTCAAAACACTAGATATTGTTGAATAAAGTCGTTATTTTGTTTTTTTGGCACACAAAAAGTATTCTCGTCGCTTCATAACATTAAGGTTGAACCACTGTAGTCACATGACTTCTTTTAGCCATTTTAAATTCTCATTGACTGCACTTGTCGCATGGATAGCAGCTGTCAGAACATTGTTTCCATGGTTTTCTGAAACTTCCTGCTCATCTACCCCTCACACAGTTCATCTACCTCACAGATCTCTCTCTTCCTCTTGTAGGAAAAGGAACATGAGTTACAAGATGTCAACAAATCACAGTAATGTATGAGAGAAATCTTCTATAATTAGCAGCACTGAACTGATGCTATAAGACCCTCATCTATGTCACATATAGACTACATATAGATCAACTTCATTCAGCTGTCAGATCTGTCTCCCAATTGTACACATCCCATATAAATGGAGGATTTAAGACACTCACAAACATTTTCAGTGAAGCGACTTATAATGCTAATTCAGTAGGTTATTCAGTTACATCGTTCAACAGGATGCCAAAACACAACAACTAGAACACAATACAGAAATATGGCATATTAATGTAATAAGCCTCAGAAAAAAACCCAGGGAATCACTGCAACACATAGTAACTTACTTTAATTAAATGGCGACAACAGAGATATATTGTAACATTTATTAACATTTTAAAAATCAAAATGAACAATTCTTTGTCAGTTAAAATAGTTTGTGAGCCTAACTGTAATAAACTTTTGTAAAAAAATAAAATAAATAAATAACTAATAAAATTGCTAAGCAACGTAGCAATTTTTCATATAAAATTCAACTGATAATCACACACGTGTAATCACATAAATCAGCTATTGAACCTGGCTCATCCAATCAGATTTGGGATACAGAACTATGCACTCTTAAAAATAAAGGTTCTTTATTGGCATTGATGGTTCCATGAAGAAACATCCATAGAATTCCATTCCACAAAAGGTTCTTTATAGTGGAAAAAGGTTCTTAAGATCATTAAAATGTTCTTCACACTAAGAAAAAATGGTTATTTTAAGAACTGATCGCTGAAAGGTTCTTTATGGAACCCAAAATGGTTCTTTTATGGCATCACTGCGAAAACTTGAAACCTTTATTTTTAAGAATGTATTCTTTCCATAAAAAAATAAACATTTGTGTAAATAAATATGCAATATTTGGGTATTGGTGCATATATTGAAGTTACTGTTACAAAAAATTACCATGGCACATGAATTGCAATACCATGGTGCATATAAAAGTACTCCAAGGTACTTCCAAGAATACTATGTCCAAAAACCATAGGAGTAACTTTTGGTACTTTTTTTGAATAGGTGTATATTTGATTATTTTGCAAATAAGCATTTCTTTTATAAGCAGATACTGAATGAAATAGAAATGATCAATTGATAAAAGTTGTCTTACCACTTTGTTTTCTCACAGCTACCGTCAATACAAGCGTCTGACAAAACAGCGAGAGGACAGCCAAAAGTTGCCAATGCATCTCGACAAGGAACAGGTTCCGTAACATCTGCCTGAAAGACTGCCTCTGAAAGAGAGCCGGCCTCCCTCCCTGCCTCATGGAAACTCATCGCTAACAGCATGATGCTCACCCTGCCCACATCACCTGATCTCCACAAACATCTGTCCAATTTACTTTTCAGCTGTTGAGTAATTGTGCTCGATTCAGGATGTTGTTTCGCATGTATTCCAACTTTAATGTCACATAGCTGAGGGAAAACTCAACTTTTGACCTTTCCATCAAACCATAATCCTTAGCCTAACTATTTCATCCCTCTATATTTACATGGTTTAGAAGACCTAGGTTTATTTTTCCAAACACAGTGGAGTACAGATTGCAGTTTGCTGTGGTTGTGGTGCCCTGAAATCATGCAGATCTCCTTCCTGTTCTCCAGAACTTTGAGGCTGGGTTTGTTTATTTTATAATATAAAGATGAGGCTATCATTAAAGATCTGTGGGAAGAAAAGGGTGAGCATATGCATATATTGTGACTGCCATCTCGTTTTTAGATGTGTCTTAACAAACAGCAAATGTTCCACAAAAAACACATGAAGGAATTAGACTGAAAATGACCAGATATAAATACACATGCCAGTGAAAACAGTTTTTGTGGGGAATTGGGCTATATTGCTTCCAAATTGGTAAGAGGGCTGTTTACAACACACTTTAAAAATTTTTTTTGTATGTAGTTAGATCCTTCTTTATGTTTTCTCTTCACTGCTTCCATTTCCAGCGCATTTATTTAAAGCTTTTTGTCTTTTTAAATAAAAATAATAACTAACTGATATTCATTTAATATCAATAATACACCATGGTATTCATCAAAAAAAGTATACTATGTTAATTTTTAAGTGATGGTATGAAATCACTTAGGACATCATATCATGGTACTACTATGGTAAGGGAATACCATAGTACTTTGAAATATACCATGAAACTAAAATGCATGTACTGTAGTATTTTATATGGTACTCCAGGGTACTTTGAATATTACGATGGTTCTATCATGGCATTTATCCAAAAAACTACAAGATATTGGTTGCACTTTACATGTACTAACATGTACTTTCAGTGTACTTACCTAAGAAAATACTGTAATATAAGGTAACTACAGGGGTTAAGGTTAGGTTCAGAGTTAGTACCTAGTTATTACCCAGTTACTGCAATTACTGTACATCTTATGAACAGGACTGTAAAATAAAGTGCTACCACGATATCACATGATAGCACTTACAAAATAAGTACCAAAAAGTTCCATGGCATATCTACTATGGTGTTTTGGACATGTTACCATGGTACTACCATGGGAAGGGGATACTATGAAATACACCATGGTCCTAAAATTAATGTACTATGGTATTTTGTATGGTACTCCAAAAGGGTATTTCCAAAAACACCATATGTCCAAAAAACATAGTAGTACCATGGTATGTTTTGGTATTTTTTATTTAAATTGCATGGTAGCCTACATTAATCATGCAGTACCATGGTATAAGTCAACATAACATTCATCAAACATAATTATCCTTACAAACAATACACTGTAAACCCTAACACTCAAAATACTTAATTGGTTTGAGTAGGACAAACTTAAATTGAACAAATTAGTTCAGTTAAATTAACTGTTATGAGTATTTAGCACTTTCTTTTTCTTTTGAGTTCACAGAACTGATATATTTCAAGTAAACTGAACTGTTTCATTGCTTTGAGTTGTATGAACTAATTTCTTTTAATTTAGAATAACTTAAGTTTAACTGAAACTGGGCTGGGATTTCTATTACTCAGCATGTAAGTTGTTTTAAGTTGCTGTACTCATTCAGTAAGTGCTATACAATGCTATTGTTAACATGGTAGCGAATTAGCAAGTTGGCATTTTCTGAATTAGTTATAGCTAGCAAAATATTTACATTGAGATAACCTGATCATTTTATGTTACATGTATAAATGAGTGTACTCAAATATTTCAAGTTAAGAACAATAAAAATGTATGAGTACAAAATAAAAATCTTACTTAAACTTTGAGTTTCTTAACTTAAAAAATTCTCAAACTTTTTTGAGTTCTGAAAACTTATTACGGTTTTACAGTGAAGTAAATGACTCATTTGATTTGCAAGAACTCAAAATAAAAAAGTTCATTAACTAAATCTTTTATGTTAATTGCTATCAAAATGTACGAGTTAGCTAACTCAGTACTTCAAGTTAGGAGCAATTAACATGCATGAGTACTACAAACTCAAAACTTGATAGTTCTGCTTACTTAAAATAGGGAACATCATAACTCAAAAAAAAAATTTATATAACAGATTACCTCAAATTTTTTGAGTTAGCCCAACTTATTCGGGTTTAAAGTGTAACTGTGGCAGATGTATCAGATGGAACCATGGTATATTTCAAACTTTCATGGTATTAGCATCCGATACCATTACTGTACAATGGTATTGAAGCCTACAGCTTCTCTGGGTGACTTACAGTAACTGAAGTTATGCACCATATGACAGCTACTGAAATCTACTTACACCGTGTCTACACTGGATGCACCGCAACAGCTTGTGGCTGTCTATACTGGACGCTACAATGCGACCATTGCAAATCCATTTGTTCTTCATGTTAGAAGTAGCGCGAGTGCTTGGAGAGTGTCAGAAATAGAACAGGGCATCAGTTTACTGTCGTGTCGGGCCATGCCACATCCAGTGTAGACAGCATCGCTGATTATAATGGGTTCTACTTGCTTTTTGTCATGTTGTGCCACTCTCATCTGGTGTAGGTACGGTGTCATGCACACATACAGGCTGATGTCACAAAACCAGCGCTGAGGTGTGCAGCCCCAGTAAGGTTGTGAACTCTTGAATTGGCTCTGTGTTTGATAACCGGGCTGAAAGTGCATGGTGGGGGGATAGGCGCCGTTGCGCTCATGACATCCAACTAAATACACACCAGATGCAACGGGTAAGATACTGGCCGTTCTGAGGCACGCCATGAGGCAGTGACACTACATGTCTCAGTTGCGCTCTCTTCCAATCAGTGTAACTCCAATGAATTCAAAGCTTGCCGTCAGCCCTGGGTCTGTTGTGATGTCGGGGAGCCCTCTTCCCTGCTGGTTCTCGTTTGTTGGATTGTCTCTCTCTGGTTTCCTTTGAGGCTGTTATGGATGTACTTGAGAGGGGCAGCTCCCCTCCACAAGTACTTGGTACTCAATCTCATCAGAAGATAAAGACACAGATATCATATCTACAACTGTTTTTCAAACCTATGGCAGATATTTTTACATTTTATTATATCACTTATCATCAAATTACTTTTCCTTTTAACATTTCTTTTGACAGAGATCATGTTTTATACAGGAATGCTGTAATGCATGCTTTTATTTTAGAAGGAAAGTTCATCCAGAAATGAAAATTGTGTCATTGTTTACTCACCCTCATGTTGTTCCAATTCCTGCAGGATGAAACAAAATAAGATGTTTTGGAGAAATACGCAGCTCTTCTCCATAAAATTAAAGCTTATTGTGACCTTGGCATGTCAAGCTAATAAAAGGACAAAAGAACATAGAAGTAGTTACATACAAGTGACATTTTATATGCATAAACATCACAAAGTTTTGTAATTCTTAAAAAATGATAATAATAATAATTCAAGTTATATTTTCTAAAAAAAAAGCTATTTTGTTTCACAGGATGTTTTACCTTGTTTTAAAGGTGCAGTGTGTAAATTTTAGCAGCATCTAGCAGCGAGGTTGCGAATCGCAATATAGAAAAGCTACGGTGGCCAACACAGGACAAACATGTCGTCGTCTGAGACAACAGAGAGTAGCCAGTCAAGCAAATGCGCTCTGTAGAGCAGTTTGTCCGTTTAGGGCTACTGTAGAAACATGCCGGCACAAAATGGCGACTTAACTTGTAAGGTGACCCGCGGTGTATGTAGATAGAAATGGCTCATTCTAAGGTAATAAAAACATAACGGTTCATTATGTAAGGTCTTTATACACCACTGAAAACATAGTTATGTATATTATATCGCATTTCTGTCAATAGATCCTCCTAAAATTTACACATTGCACCTTTAAGGATGTTTAGATATTTTCACAGGGGGGAAGGATAAAAAAATATGCAAAATATGCAGTTTCCCAATGGGAGAAAATTATTCAAGATATATTTTCTAAAAGTAAAAAAAAAAAGTAATACAAAAAATTATGTTTAGATATTGTTTAGATGAATGGATATTTAGACCAAACATGACTTTACAGTGTTGCTATATATGCAAAATTTCAAATATATCTATTTTATTCCTCACAGGAAGATTGATTAGCCTCTGCCAAAAAAGTAAGGTACTGCTACTGACTTTTAAAGCAAGCAGTTTCATTTAACACTGACCTGGTCACCTTCTTGTTTCCCTTTAGCCTGAACTCATTCATCAGCTGACCTTAAAACACACACATAATGATGACTGACACTCTATTTAAAGTCTGGAGTGTAGAATGTATGGAATGCATGAAACACATTCCTTCAATATTCCACAGATGGAATGTGGGAGCGAGTTTTAAAAACATCATATTCCTGTCAAATATCTGAAGCCGAATATAATGTAGAATGATGTTTTCTATTATGTTTTATTATTAATAACTGTTTGATTATTAATTTTATTCATAAAATCATTCAGGGGCCAATTTACACTCCTGTCAGACATTTATAAACGGCCAAGTTTAATAGACAGTTTAACAATGTTAGTTGATTGACAGGCTGAAGAGATGTATGTAATGGTCTAGCAGTGTCTGTCTGTAAAAGAGAAAGACACAAAGTGGAGACTCGCTCTGAGGTGCAAAGAAAATAAGTTCAAGTGCTTACAGACTTTAGCTCACATATATAAAGTAGCAGGGCATCCCAAACAAGGACCATATGCTCCAGCCGGACTGTGTGTGTAATCTGCTCAACAGGACAAGAGCAGCCAAAGCACGCTAACAATCATAAAGCACGCTAACAATCATCTATCTATCTATCTATCTATCTTTCTGTCTGTCTATCTGTCTGTCTGTCTGTCTGTCTTTCTGTCTGTCTGTCTGTCCATCTGTCTATCCATCTGTCTGTCTGTCTATCCATCCGTCTGTCTGTCTGTCTGTCTATCCATCTGTCTGTCTGTCTATCCGTCTGTCTGTCTATCCATCTGTCTGTCTGTCTATCCATCCGTCTGTCTGTCTGTCTGTCTATCCATCTGTCTGTCTGTCTATCCGTCTGTCTGTCTATCCATCTGTCTGTCTGTCTATCCATCTGTCTGTCTGTCTATCCGTCTGTCTGTCTGTCTATCCGTCTGTCTGTCTGTCTGTCTATCCGTCTGTCTGTCTGTCTGTCTATCCATCTGTCTGTCTGTCTATCCGTCTGTCTGTCTGTCTGTCTATCCGTCTGTGTCTATCCATCTGTCTGTCTGTCTATCCGTCTGTCTGTCTGTCTATCCATCTGTGTCTATCCATCTGTTTGTCTGTCTATCCATCTGTCTGTCTGTCTTTCTGTCTGTCTGTCTGTCCATCTGTCTATCCATCTGTCTGTCTGTCTATCCATCCGTCTGTCTGTCTGTCTGTCTATCCGTCTGTCTGTCTATCCGTCTGTCTGTCTATCCGTCTGTCTGTCTATCCATCTGTCAGTCTGTCTATCCGTCTGTCTGTCTGTCTATCCATCTGTCTGTCTGTCTGTCTATACATCTGTCTGTCTGTCTATCCATCTATCCATCTGTCTGTCTATCTATCCGTCTGTCTGTCTGTCCATCTGTCTGTCTGTCTATCCATCTCTTTGTCTATCTGTCTGTCTGTCTGTCTATCCATCTGTCCGTCTGTCTGTCTATCCGTCTGTCTATCCATCTGTGTCTGTCTGTCTATCCATCTGTCTGTCCATCTGTCTGTCTGTCCGTCTGTGTCTATCCATCTGTCTGTCCATCTGTCTGTCTGTCCGTCTGTGTCTATCCATCTGTGTCTGTCTGTCTATCCATCTGTGTCTGTCTGTCTGTCTGTATTTTATAACTCTGTTGCATGTGTATTTGCATGTGTGGTTTTAAGGCAATGCTTTCAGGATGTCATGCATTCTTTGGTAATGTTTGATTTTACTACAATGCTACTAGCAACCACATTATTATAATTTTGCCATGCAGTAAAACCTTTACAAAATAACCATAATTTATGGTTACAGAAATGTTTTTGTATCTAAACTTCTGCAGATGTATGGCACAATGCTAGAAAAATAAAATTAAATTAAATATGGAAGTACTAACTGTCAGATGACTCTTCATAATACAGCTTATTTGTATGTTTTATCATGACTGTGTTGTGATAAGTAGCTTCATGGAGCTGGTCCGGCTTTGATGTGCAACTGAATAGCTCGTATTTCATGATAACGATGCTTCATGTCTGGACCTCATTAGGTAACCAGTGGAAAACCTTCACACATGGTGGCCTTATTCTCAGACAAACCTGAACCTGTGTGGACAAACCTACATACCTATCAGGCTTACAGTAAATCCTCAAGACTTTGAGATCTGAACTGATCTAATCTTTCCAAGCTGAATACCTACAGTCTTTAACATGGTAATGAAAACACCTGTTTTGTGTTTTCCTGCATGTCTATGGCAAGAGAAAAAACTGATACATGTTAGATTGTTGTGGGTGGTTGCCAGGACATTGCTGTTTTAGTAATTTTCAATGTCGTTAGGGTGTTCTCAGTGGTTGCTAGGTCATTTCTAGGTGGTTCGTAGGTGATTTGCATATTCTTGCCACTAAATAAAGCTCCTTCAGATTTTCACATTATCATACACTCTCAGAAAAAAGGTACAAAAGCTGTCACTAGGGCGGTACCCTTTCAACAGGTACACCTTTGTACCTAAAGAGTGCATATTTGTACCTTAAAGGTACATATTGGTACCAACAGTGTACATATTAGTACCTAAATATTACATATTAGAACTGAGAGTGTATGTCAGCAAAAACCATAAGTCATATTGCTAATAAAAGTAACAGCAACCTCTATTCTTCTCTTAAACAGCACATCAAAATGAAAAAAAAAAAGCAAAAAAAAAAAAAACATTTTGTTTGCTTTACATGTTGGTCAGACAGTTTGGGTTAAACTAGGCAGCAAAGTGGAACATATAATGTCAAAAAACTAGCAAGACATCACATACTGATATATCACTTTTCATTAAAGCAGATACTTTTGAGTACATAGCACAGCAGTGTAGACATAGAGTAATATAGACGGGCAGTACTATTACTGTAATGATGAGGTAATAAAACTTTCTATGAGGGGGAGCCATGATTCATTACCTCTTGAACCTTGAGAGCCATCATTCAGGGAGGACACTGAGCTGATGTACAAGCTTGATTGCTGTTGCCATCAAACAGACATCTGGAGGCCATAATGGCAAAAGGACACTTTTCAAAGCTCCCTTGAGAACAAATTGAGAGCTGACATGAAATGTCAGAAGTGTTTCTGCACTGTGTAAAATGCTATACACATGTATCAAAAGTATGGGGTCGGTACATTTTTTTAAGTCTCTTCTGCTCACCAAGGCAGCATTTATTTGGTCAAAAATACAGTAAAAACAGAAATATTGTGAAACAGCTGTTTTCTATTTGAAAATATTTTAAAATGTAATTCATTTCTGTGATGCAAAGCTAAATTTTCTGAATCATTACTCCAGTCTTGATCCTTCAGAAATCATTCTAATATGCTTATATGCTGCTCAAGAAACATTTCTTATTATATTTCTTATTACATGTTGAAAACAGTTGCACTGCTTAATATTTTTGTGGAAACATTTCTGGATTCTTTAATGAAAAAAGTTCAGAAGAACAGCAATTATTTGATATAGAAATCTTTCTGACAATATAAATGTCTTTACTGTCACTTTTTATCAATGTAATGCATCCCTGCTAAATAAAAATATGAATTTGTTTTAACTAAAAAACTAATAAAATCTTACTGACTCCAAACATTTGAACAATAATGTATGTATTTTTCAGACTACATGAAAGACTTCAATTTATGTAATATGCACAAATCAACAGCGCACTTTCAGTGATCATATTTTCAGTGCATTGTGGTTTATAGTTATATACAGCATTTTGTTTAATACAGTATTGTTTATAGTCACAGAAATTCTGTCAAAGCAGAAAATGTCAAAGCAGCAGTGAATCTCTATGTGTATAAGTAGTCTTTAAATAAAAGTTAAAAGGTCTCTTTTAAGTGCTGTAATTGAATGTAAGCAACACTGAAGCATTGATTAGATGGCAGGCCTGCTCTCTGAAGTAAGCTTCTGTGCAATGTGTTTTCAATACACTGTAAGTCAAACCAGATGCTGCTGTTATCATTATTCTTAGCTGGAGAATGTCAAGTAAAGCCATGAACATGAAGAATGAACATGAATCTTTACATTATTTCAGGATTTCGGAAGCACAACAAATATTAAAATGATCATTTGAAGGGATCTAATGCACTGCATTGTATTGTTAGGAGTGATTCTTTTAGCTTTTTGCTATATAGTGTTTACTCTCTCATCCTACTGCAGCCTGCAAATATCATATACATAATAAATACATATAAATAAATAACAAATAAAAATTATGGTAACACTTTATTTTAAGGTGACGTAGTTACAGGTTACTACATGTGCTTACTATAGTAATAACAGTAAATTATGCATAATTACAAGTAACTAATCCTAACCTTAACTCTATAAGTACATGTAGTTAATTAATAATAAAGTACACTGTAACTATGTCACCTTAAAATAAAGTGTAACCAAAATTATTATTACTATTTAATTAATAAATTAATTATGAATTTATCAAAAAGCTCAATAACAAGCAGTATAGTGACAAAGAGAGAAACTATATATACTTTAGCCAGTTCAACAGTGTAATTAGATTACTGTACTAATTACTCTCTCTAAAAAGTATTGGATTACTTATTACTAATTACTCATTATTGGCCGGCTCCTGTGTCAGCACACGCATGTGTCGTGTTGCTCACGTGTACCGCGTCGTCCAATACTGAGTCGGCGTTCTGATGTAGAACCTGGAAGCGCTGAACGTAAACAGTGTAGAGAGAATGACTGGGAGAGGATAGTAAGTAATTGCTTGATAATAAAGTCGCTATATTTTTGTTTTGTTTTCTTTGCGCACAAAAAGTATTCTCGACACTTCTCATGCACAACATGTATATAAGGTTCTGGAAATCCAACTGTAGGTCACATTTGACTATTTTAACGATGTTTTTACTGCTTTTCTGGACACTGAATGTCAGTTATATTACGTTGCTTTCTAGAAGTGGGGGATTAAAAAAACTCTCGGATTTCATCAAAAAATATCTTCAGTTTGTGTTCCGACGATGAAATTGAAAAGGTCTTACAGGTGTGGAACGACATGAGGGTGAGTAATAAATGACAGAAATTACATTTTTGGGTGAACTAACCCTTTAAATTACAGTAATTTTAGATTACTTAGTAATTAATTACACCCAACACTGACTGTAGCTGTTACAAGAAAGCACTGGGTGGAACATGGTAATGCATAAATAAATAAAAGTTGTTATACTTACACTGTGATCTTTTGTAGAACAGCACACAAACTCCACAGACAAAATGGCCATTTTCAGGCAAACACAGCATTTCCTGAAGTAAACTACTGGCTTAAATACTATGTAATTAATATAAACGGATGCTATATTATATATTTCAGGAATGTTTCGGGATTAGTGTCAAAGAATGTTATGAATCAAAACTTAGATATTATATCAAAATATATTTTCCAAAAGTAAGTTCTCAATCGCTTTTACCATTTAAACAACGGAACTAACGTTCGGCCAGTTGTTTCCAGTCGGGAATATTTCTCGTCGGACCGCTTTTGCACTGACCAACAAAATTTGAAGTAAAACATTTATAAAATTACATTTAAATAAACCTATAGTTCTTTCAAAACGCACGTAACATTACAATTCTAACGGAATATTACTGCTCAGATCTGCAAGCGTCCATACGCCATGCATTCAGAG
>CM077460.1:4275893-4394654 GCA_039654765.1 Mylopharyngodon piceus | reverse complement strand
AATGAAGATATAATGTATTATATGATGAGTTGATAAAATGATATAAACTTGATCATCAAGGTATTCATTTTGTAACTGACCTGAAAATTCTGTCATTAATTACTCACCCTTATGTCGTTCCAAACCTGCTCAGCGTATAAAGCGATCGAGTCTCTTCAGAAAATTTGGATTAAACCACTCAATTCATATGGATTAGTTTTATGATCTCTTTATGAACTTTTTGAAGCGTCAAAGTGGTAGTTGCATAGCTGTCTATGGAGGGACAGAAATCTCTCAAATTTCATCAAAAAGATCTTCATTTGTGTTCTGAAGATGAACAAAAGTCTTACGGGTTTGGAACAGCGTGAGGGTGAGTAATTAATGACAGAATTTTCATTTTTGGGTGAACTATCCCTTTAATATCTTCTCCCACTCTACAAATCAATGCTCTAACTGCATAAATAAGAAATATATATATATTTTTTTGGTGAATAGAAAAAAAAAAATAAATGCAGCAGTGCACCGGTGATGACTTGGACCCATTAGTCCACAGTAAGTAGGATCTTAAAGAGCACTATTGCAGCACTAACCACGCTAAACATAGTAAGGCAGTTCATTGACTTCCCAACTAACCTTCAAGCCACAAGGCAAAAGCAAGCCACTTTTATGAGGACTGCAAGCTTCCCTGGAGTTGTTGGAGCTATTTATGGAACTCATTGCTCCAACTGTAAATGAGGAGATATATATATATATATTAGTGTGTACTGTATATCACAAGAAAATGATTCCACAGCATCAAAACTTATAATTTTGCACAATGCAAAGCCATTTTTTTCAATAATAAAATAAATGTTCCAGTGTCTTAATTATGCTTCCATGATACCCTTACAGACTCACTATTGGCTGGTTCAGATGTTGAGGGCAGCCATTTTTAGGTTGACATCATTGTAGCCCTTAGTTTGCAACACTTATGTGCCGCATCAGTTAGCACCTAAGAGTCAGTCTTAGACTTTGCTAAAAGTTGCTTTTAGCTTCTTTATAAATAGCTCCTACTCTTAAACAAGTCCTACTTTTTACTAAAAATTTTTTTTACACTTAGGCTCTGTTTACACCTGGTATTAAGATGCGTTTTGGTCGATCAGATCACAAGTAGATGAGGGAGACACATACCTGTTTACACCTGATGTTTTAATCCATCTCTTTTGTCCACTTTCATCCACTTCTGTCCCCCACTTCGAGGGTGGGGTCTATGGGCGGGTAAATGTATGGGGGTTTTTTTTTTCAGATCTTTCAATCTAATGGACAAGATAAGCTCACGCAATTTACATATGAATGTACCTGGAGACGACAGAAAACACACAGAGAGCGTCAGCTTTCGTTTAAGCAAGACCATGCCGGACACTGTGAGTGTGTGTTAGAAATCAGGAATGGTGAGAGAACATTGTGCTTGGTACATTTTTTTTGTCTTCAAACCAAACATGGGTCTTCGGCCAACAAAGTTTAAATCCCATCTGGCTAGCACACTTCCCATAATGTTTACGCATTAGGTCAGTAGGCAGAGAGTAGGTGGTCTTTTGCGCTGTTCGAACACATTTGACCACATAAGTTTTCAACTACCTCTGGAAGTGGTCGAAAGTGGACAAGCTCAAAACGTATTACACCCTTTACTCCTGTATTTAGCGTCGTCCACTTCCGATCCGATCCAATCCAATCCACTTCTGATCCGATCGTCCAAAACACATCTTCTTTAAATGGCGATGAATTTGGTTTTAAACTTTTACAGAAAGAATCAAAGCAAAAAATTAAGGAAGCTAAACAGCAATATAAACGTAAGGTCGAGGAAAAGTTTACAATGGGTAATGCACAGATGGCCAGGCGTGGCTTAAATATTATGATGGGGAGAAACCAGAAGAAACACAATATCCAGTCTGTTTTGCTAATGAATTGAACCAATTTTATGCTCGCTTTAATAAGAGTTTTTTAGATGAGCACTGGACTCCTGACTTTCCACACATGACAATTGAGGAACAGACTGTGGAGAAGGTTTTAATGCAAGTTAAACCTAAAAAGACATCGGGGCCAGATGGAATAAAGGGCAAGGTACTGAGGGAATGTGCAGCTCAGCTGAAGGGTGTGTTGACACAACTCTTTCAGCTGTCTCTTGATTTGAACGTTGTACCGCAGGCCTGGAAGGAAAGTACCATCATCCCTCTACCAAAAAAGGCACATGCTAAGCAGCTTGTGGACTATTAGGCCAGTGGCTTTAACATCTGTGCTCTGTAAATGCATGGAGAGAGTAATTTGTCAGCAACTCTCCCAAATAATGTCCGGTAAACTTGATCGAATAGAACTGGGCGTGGTGTTGAGGATGCCACTCTTATTCTGCTGGACAGGGCTGTAAAGCATTTGGACTCAGCTAATTCATACGTTAGGATTTTATTCATGGACTTTTCTTCTGCTTTTAGCACTGTGAATATAAATACACTTTTAAGGCATCTGGAGGAATTACAGGTGCATCAAACCCTGATTTTATGGATTAACAGTTTCTTACGGGACCCACAACATGTGCTGGTGAATGGTAGAATGTCTGAAAATGTGGTTTTAAAAACTGGTCTCCCACAGGGATGTGTTTTATCCCCAATTTTTTTTTTCTATTTATACAAATGAGATAACCTGTGATGATGAAAATTTGATGGTTATAAAATATGCAGATGACATGGCACTGGTGGGATGTGTGAAGGATACCCAATGACAGTTATTTTAATCGAGCGCAGCGTTAGTTCAGTCAGGCCACGTAGGCATAGTGCTGCGACCAGCTGACGCGGTCAGCTGTCAAATCGCTCTAATCACTACCATTCTCCTATTAGACACGGGACATATATACGTGGCATTACTGCTCGGTAAGTATGCTCAAACTGCTCGCAACCCTCCCTCCCTCCCCATTATAAGCATGAGCATATTACTCTGCACCTTCTGGTTGTCGTCTTCTTTTGTTTCAGATCACTAAGGCTTTCACGTCCCGGCTGGCATGGACCTCACTGCTGAGAGACTCTCATCCTCATAACCAAGCTATAGTATAGACGTCCCACTGCCATATCAACACGATTACCACTGTTCACTTTTAAAGACATTACTAAGTGTCTTAATTGTCTATGTATTTCCAAGCTGATGGTTCCGGGGGGTTAATGTTAAAGCTCTTGTATGTTCAATTAATTTTGGAGCAAGAACCCCCATAAGGAACCATACCGCCAAAGATAAATTGTGTTCAATAAACTCAAGTAACTTGCCAAAGTGGTCCTGTCTGAAATTTTGTTAAAGTTCTCACAGCCTGGACAGAGGAGAGTTCCTTGCAGCTTAATATTAACAAAACTAAAGAAATGTGTTGTGGTGCTAATAATGGACGCACACTTTTTAAGCCCTTGCTACTTAACAGTGAGGTAGTTGAACAGGTGGGATCTTTTAAATATCTGAGTACTGAGATTGACTCCCAGTTTACTTTTGGTAAGCATCCAGACAGTCTTTTTAAGAAGGCTTACCAACATCTAGGCTTACTGAGGAAATTGAGGAGTTTTAATATTGAAAAAGACATTGTGATAGTTGTGTATAAATCACTCATTGAGTCTGTGCTCACTTTTAACACTGTTTCCTGGTTTAATTCTCTTTCTGTTAAATGTAAGAACAAACTTTTAAGGATTATAAACATGGCTGGTAAAATTATTGGTGAGAAACAAGCATCTCTGTCTGATCTCTACACTGTTGCAGTAAAAAGAAAAACCTCCTCTATTTTGGCAGATACTTCCTATCCCCTTTATAGTTCATTTCCAGTACTTCCATCAGGTAGATGGTACAAAGTACCTTTGATTAAAAAGGCTAAGTATAAGAAGACCTTTGTTCCAACAGCCATTGATATTTTAAATAGGATCTTAAGATGAGTTGTTGTTGTGAATTTTACTTTTTAAATTAATGTTGTGTGTTCTGTTTTGTTGAGCCTTTGTCTGAAGACAATTTTCTACCCCTGTGGGGCTAGACAATAAAGCTTTTGAATTTGAATTTGAATTTAGTGTAAACAGTCAAAGCTTAAGCCTATTCTTAAGATAATTTTTGAAAAGTTTTATACATATAGTCCATAGTCTTTCCATATGTTTTATAATAGGTGAACCACAGTCAACACAATGCAACAATTCACCACATAGGCTATAAACAGTGAATCAAAATGTGGTGCTGAGAAAACCCTTTTTCTGGTCATGATTTCTAAATTTCTCAAGTTTCTTGGAATATGGATATGGCAGATATCCTGCATCCTCCACAAGCTGATCTATGACACAAAAGCTTCCATCGCCATCTCAAGTTGATAAAAGTTTTGTTTGTCCAATTTTTACTGGTTTTGAAAAATCGAAGGAAAAGGATAGTTTGCCTCTCATTTGGTTAAGATGTTTGTGCAATGCTCTAGTTGCCAGCAGCAATGATGGCTGGCATCAGAGAATAAGAAATGTGCATGAATGCTTTCCCAGAGGAAGAGATTGGCTGCCATATCCCTGTTGATAAGATTAATGGGGCGTGAGATGCATCAGAGTGAGTTTATGGAACTCCTTCCGAACACCTAATGAGACGGCTACGTCTGAAAAAGCTTTTAGTGCTCTTGAGCTCTGGGTTGTGACCTCTGCAAAAGAAGAGTCACGTTTTTGTGTTTTGGCACAGGATCTCAGCATCTGGGGGTCAATAATGAATTGGCTTCTCTGAACATACAGGCAGCTTTGACAGTCGACATTAAGCCTCTAAAAGCATTGTGTGCACATCCAACAACTGAAAAAGGCTGCTTTGTTGGATCTGAAGGTCACTTCTTTTGAAAGGAAGCATAGGTTTGAAAAATTACGTTTGTTTTTTTTTCAGCCACTGATTGCACAAACTGGAAGGAACTCCTCAATCTGGCAAACTTTAATCTGATTGGCTGATATACAGTTTTTCAGTCGGCCAAGAAACAAAAATTGTGTTTACAAGCTACTGGGCTGATAAAACTGAGCACTTTTGTGAAAGATTTATCAGGTTACTGCCATCAAACTCTTGAAACATAGTTTTGTATCAGCTCATGCAGAACTGTATAAATACGAAAATAATAATGGTTATTATTAATGTTTTATATATTATACAAAAAATTAAATATTATATAAATCCTATTATAATATAACAAATATATATTTTTTATAATATTTACCGTTCAAAACTTTGGGTTCTGTAAGATTTTTAATGTTTTTCTAAGTTGTCTCTTATGCTCACCAAGGCTGAATATTTTGGTAACACTTTCTATGAAGACCATGCTTATAATGAATTATAGCTCCATTTATACTTATTTATAAGCAAGTATTACTATTTTATAAACATATTTATAAAGACTCATTAAGACCTATACCGCATAAGAACAGTTATAGTTGCATTTATATTATTTTTAAAATGACTTATAAGTCATGCATTGTCCTTTTCAATGCACATGTTCATAATCCATTATACACTGATTTATAAGTATTAATTAGTCAGTCGTATGGTTCCATGAATGTATTTATAAAGATGCAACCTGCATTGCTATAATGTTATTATATTATAGTTACAATGACATTTTATTCAGATTTATTTCTGTCAAATTAGTGAATATATTGTTAATAGCTGTGTTGTGTTATTATAAATACTTATTGTTAGTAATAATACAGTTACTAATCTCTATAAATGCATCATTGATGGCTTTAAGTAAAGTGAATATATAGGATGCAATTTTCCTAAATCAAATGTTAAGAAATCATGAAGTTGTGCTCATTATACATTTTAAGTTGCTTACTAGTAAATGTAACTAATGAACAATAATTCCTGTAATAATAATAATAATAATAATAATAATAATAAAAAATAAATAAATAAAAAAAAAAAAAAAAATCATTTATATAGTTGGAAAAATGTATCTTTTTTTTTAAATGTTACTAGCAAAACACTGCAACAATATTTTTAAAGTATAATTCCAAACTGCTATAAGCAATACCATGCATATGGCTGAAGAGATTTTAACAAATCAAATTTACCATTCATGACCTTTAATGCAAACATTAGCCATTAAAGACATAATAACTAATTGGTACAGCAAACAAATGTCTCTGGAACTATTTTATATATGATCATTTATAAATCAGTGTATAATGGATTATGAGCATGAGCACTGAAAAAGCAAATGCATGGCTTAAAAGTAATTATAAAAATAATATAAATGTATTTATAACTGTTCTTATAATGTAGTATAGGTATTAATGAGTCTTTATAAATATATTTATAGAATAGTAATTGTAACCCAGGTCATTAACCTAGGTCACTAGCATTTATTGGCATTTTTATATAACTATTATTGTTATAAATATATATATATATATATATATATATATATATATATGTGTGTGTGTGTGTGTGTGTGTGTGTGAATTATAATGTGAAAAAGGAATTTAAAGGGGTAATAAGTGATGTAAAAGTTTTCAAAAATGCTTTACATGCGTTTCAATATGATGTAATTGTATATTGTAGTGTTTAAAGGTTTATAAGATGTTTTACGTGTTAGACAGAGATAATTTCTTAACGTGAAATGTGCGCCATGCGGTGCTAGCTTGCTAACACTGTGCATAGGCCCTAGTGTTGGATTGAGCACATGGTGATTAGCATGTATGTTTCTCATGTATGTGCAAATGATTGAGACAGAGAGTTTGATTTAATTTGAAATGATTTATTTGGACAATGACATTAATGTTTCATTTTGGCTTTGTTGTTACAAGGCTGGGGTTTTTTTCTTTTTTTTTTTCCCTCCTTCCTTTGCTGAGAATTGTGTTCCTGAATCCTGTCCTTGCTGAATATTCGTATTCCGGTCGGGACTGGTGAGCCATTCCATCATTTTGTACCTGGAAACGAGAAAAGAGTGTGAAGTCTGCCGAACTGGTAGGATCAAACTATTTTTGCTTTGATTTTTTTTTCCCAAAGTTTTTTCTACCTGGATCTTCAGTGGATCATTTTTTTTCACCTTTTGATGAACATTGATTTATATTTTTGAACTTGAAATTGAGACACTGAACTTAAACTCAACTGGACATTAAGACTGAGTTTGAACGCAAAACTGAAGCTCATTATTGTGAAACTGATTTTACAATTTAAAATTTGAATGTCTTTGAGGAATTGATTTCAAAACTGATTTTGAAAGACACTGATTTTGAAATTTAGTGTGTGAAATTTATTATTATTTTACTATTTTATTTATTTTATTCTGAATCTGAACCTTGATTTGGATTTTTGAATTTTCATACCCTTTTGTTATCTTGGGTTTTTATTATTCAATTCATTTGTTATTTTTGTGTTTTGGTTCTGTTATTTCATTGCCAATTGAAGACTAAGAATAATCAGTCAAAACAATATACTGTATTCTTTGCCCTGTTGATTGACTCTATTCTTTATTCTACTTTATTCTGTGTGATTAATTGATTAGAGACTATTACTAGATTATACTATTATACTTATTACTTACCTTTGCTCCCGTGAGACGATCCTTATCTTCTGATTCTGGTCCACAAGAATCCCCAGTAGTTAGCGTGGTTCCACAAGTGTTTCATACAGTGACCTAGAGTTTGTTAGAGGAGTGCTACACGCTAGTAGGACCGTGTTACATAATACTTAAGTATAAATGGGTCTATAAATCATTATAAGCATGGTCTTCATAGAAAGTGTTGCCTAATATATATATATATATATATATATATATATATATATATATATCTCAAAATACAGTAAAAACTCTAATACTGTGAAATAATATTACCATTTAATATAACTGTTTTCTATTTAAACATATATTTTAAAATTCAAATTTAAAATTATTCCTGTGATGCAAAGCTGAATTTTTAGCATCATTACTCAGCATCATTGGTGCTCAAGATACATTCTTATTATCAATATTATCAATGTTGAAAACAGTTGTGCTGCATAATATTTTTGTGCAAACAATTTTTTTTTTTTTTTTTTTCCAGAATTATTTGATGAATGGAAAGTTCAAAAGAAAAGCATTAAAATATGTTGTTATAAATCTTTTGTAAGATTTTAAACATCTTCTAAATATATAAATTGTTACTTTAATGCATCAATTTAATGCATTCTTGCTGAACTAAAGTATTAATTTCTTATAAATAAATAAATAAATAAATCTTACTGACCCAAAACTGTTGAATGGTAGTGTATGTAATTATATTTTAAAGGGGACCTATTATGCCCCTTTTCACAAGATGTAATATAAGTCTCAGGTGTCCCCAGAATGTGTCTGTGAAGTTTCAGCTCAAAATACCCCACATATAATTTAATTATAGCTTGTCATATTTGCTCCTATTTGGGTGTGAGCAAAAACACACCGTTTTTGTGTGTGCCCCTTTTAAATGCAAATGAGCTGCTGCTTCCGGCCTTCCTTTCCAGAAGAGGGTGGGGCTTTAACAGCTCGCGCCTGAGTTGCTCAACAACAACAAAGCCGGAGAATCTCACGCAGCCAAAATGAGGATTGTCAGTAACGGTGTTCAGCCTTACATTGTTCAAACCGGAGTCGACACTGATGGAGAGACTCAGGAAGAAGTTACAACTTTTAGAATGAAACTGGACGTTTCTGAATGGTTTGTGGATAAATTTATGTAGTTGCTGCGGAGTTGATTCAACTCATCGACTAGCATGTGCCGTCATGTTAATCTTTCGTGCAAAACCCGTATATACATAGCATACCTGTTTGCCAAACAGAGCCATACGCACCAGGCTAACGTTTATGATTGCTATCAAATGCTGTGAATGGTGTAATATTTTTTCCAAAATATCGCTCAGACAGAAACGCTTCTTTTTTCGAGCTTGCCAGGGTCAACTTGCAAGCTATCCAAGCTAACGAGACTCTAAATAGTGTTCTGTGCTCGTCTGTGCAGCCAACAACAGAACAGTTAGCATGCTTTGCTCAAACTTTTGCCATGGCGTTAGAACTGGTACACTGTTTTCATTTGCGAAAACAAAATGGTGGCACCATGGGTGGAAACGTGCAGATTAAGGGGCGGTAATATTATAATAAGATCCTCTTCCTACGTCACGAGGGGAGCGAAATCTGAGCAGCTTGTTTTTTCACATGCTTGCAGAGAAAGGCTTGCCAAAACAAAGTTACTGGGTTGTCCTTTTTCACATGTTCTGGGTTGGTAGATGCACTGGGGACCCGATTATAGCACTTAAACATGGAAAAAGTCAGATTTCCATGATATGTCCCCTTTAAAAGTAATCCGTGTGCATTATATTTAGATAAATGAATGTTTTCTCTACAACCATTCACAGAGGCCTTCGTGCCATTATTTGAATTCATCTTTCCAACTGTATTTTCTGCTATTTCAGATAAATAAAATCAAGAAAAATCTATAGGTGATCACTTTATATGTCAGTCAGGCATTCTCTTCCAGTGGGCGACTCATGGAATGTGGAGAATCACTGATTTGGCACTTTTACAACTATAGGAATTCTCTTTAAGCAATTACCAAAGCCTCCGGCAAAGGCCCGGACACATGCTGCTGTTCCATGTGAGGTAAGATCACTGACGGTCTACTGTTTAGTCAAACAAGACTACAAAAGACACAGCAATCAATAGGCAGGAGCACACTGAGATGATCGAACGCAGGCTCAACACCTTCTCACATACACACCTCAGCAATCATTACAGGAGCTGATGTCAGTATTGATTACCTCCTCTGTGTCATCACGTGAATACTATTGCCATTCCTCCTGCCCTGACTTTCTTTCCACCAAAATAGAAACCACTCTACCTTTCTATTTGGCTGTGAACAGTCTGAAATGGTATTACACACGTGATATATTCACTCATGCTCAGAAGAGGCCTTACTGGTCGTATTTGAAGCAGAAAAGCCAATGTCAAGACATTAGAGGAATAACAACCATTATAACTGGTGATGTCTTCTCCATTTTTATAAATCCATAAATTCATTAGTTAACATTTAAGCATTTTGCAGGCACTTGTAATCAACTTACAATGTAGAGCTGTATGATTAATCATTTAAAGATTGTGATTTAAACATTATCCCTTATTCCTAAATTACAATGATTCGGCTCTGTCTATTAAACCTTAAATAAATACCATCACAGTGGAACATTCAAATCTGTGTTGGTGCTGCTGCTGAGCCAGAGAGAGCAGTTGAAACAGCTTCACAAACAGTCTTTTCAACCACACAGTATCATTATTTCTGTCTTACAAAAAGTCAAATTATCACAGAATACTGGGATAAAAGTTTATAGTTCGGATATAAACACTAGCCGCTTTTCCACTGTTGGGCTAGCGCGAGAAGGGCTTTCAACGGGCCGGGCTGGGCTAATAGCCTCGTGCCTGTAGCACCGAGCCCAAACCCACGCTGTGTTTCCACCGACAGGCCAGAAGCTCCGCAGCACTTCACTAAAACCCACCTGTAACACACCTCTCTGGAACAATGTCACACAAACCCATCATTTCACCAACAAATGTAAGTTTTATCAGAAAAGTCTGTTCAGTCGCGTTTCTGTTTGTTTGTAGTCACAGGACAGTATGTTTACATTACATTTAGAAAGAATGATAATTTCCACAAATTTTCCACCAAAAATACGACCTGAGGAGCTTTAGCACTCTCTCCAGTGACAGTCCCAACAGTTATATTTTCAGTCAGTGAAACAGAGGAAGCTCCCAAAAAACTGGAGTTGCTTTATTTTATGATATGCGGAGCTGAATATGGATCAGACAGTCCGGTATAAAGAGACGAGACGCAAGTTACTGACAGATAAAATAAATACATGATTGTGATAGCCTATATGATTTGTCTGATTTCTTCAAGTGGTCGTATTTACCATGTTTACTATGGTAATGGTTAGCACGCATAGTCTTTTGCATCACATATAAATATTTCTGCCTTATACGGTGATCAGAATCCACATCGGATCACAAACAGAAGACACTCGCTACTGTCTGAAAGTGAGTTTTGAGCTAAAATGATTTTAAAAGTCTTTAATGCTGATGTTAGCTGGTAACCTATATGAAATCATCCGCGGCGCTGCCGTCTCCAGACTCAGATAAACTCTGCCTTTGTTTGTAACCATTCCCTTAAGCCCGAGCTGGCCCGCTTTGGACCAAGGTATTCGGCGGGCCAAAAAACCCTTACTGTTGGCCCTGAGGATGCCTACGGTAGAGATGAAAATAGACTAATCACCTTTTGAAAGTAAATTGACGCTTTCATAAATGATTGCGTCAATTACATCGTTATGCCTGTAGTTGGCGACAAGTGACTGTTAAAAAGGTATTTGTCACTGAATCATTCATTCAAGAGATTTGTTCAAAAACACTGATTCATCCAGTATTGAAACAAGTAAAGTCTTTATGAGAGAGTGATTGAATCATTCATTCAAACTGACAAAAATAATAATAATAATAATAATTAATTCAATATTTTTAAATAGAATGCAGCAATTAGTTTGTCAGTACCTCGAGTAAATTACATTTTATTTTTTTGTTGTCTATTCAGAATCAAGGGAGAATCATGATCTCTATTTTAAACAAACAACAACAACAACAACAAAAAAGTGATTTTGTGCAGCTCTATTACAAATGCATTTAATTTGTTTGTTCATTTCATGAGGATCAAACCCATAACCGTGGTGTTGCTAGCATCATGCTGTACTGTATAATTTTAAATAAGAAATAATAGATATTTTTATTTCCTGTTATAAAAATATTTAAAAATTATAAAAATTATATTATATTTTTATTTATATGCATAATATTACAAATATTATATTTTACAAGTAATTTGAAGAAAATGTGAAGACACTGGAAGAATAATTTATAATATTAAAAAATATTTTTATATATTAAAAGTAATTTGAAACAGAACAGCACATGTGAAGACACTGGAGAAATAACCATTATAACTGATCATGTCACCACAACTTTTAGATATTACAAAATTCATAATTTTTAGGACAATCAACACTTATGATTAATATTCCCAAAACCAAAACAGGCAGCTGGCACAGACAAAAAAGTAAACTTCCTGAGGAGAGAAGATGTGAACATCAGAACATCAGGACTTTGACAAAAATATGCATTTTTTAAGTCACAATTTTTAGGCAATGTTCTTGTCACAAAAATGCTAGAGTGATGGACATTTCTAGAAAGTTTCCTTTTTAGCTTTCACATGTTATCTTATAGTGTGAGTGTGATGGTTAGACACAATCTATCGTATATTAGTGGAGAGAAGCTGATGAGATTTATAATGTGTCCACACCGCTGACGAATATCATGGCAAAAATCACAGGTCATGACCTTCTATCCATCGATCACATTAATGGAGACTGCTGTTTCAGCAAACCACAAGCCATATTTTACAGAATCCAAACCACCCGTGCCATCTGTAAATCACGGATATAATACGTCAGTTTCATTCCAGTGCTGAGGCTCTGATTTGTGGTCATCGAACCTGAATGAAGCTCATTCTCAGAACAACACTAAATATACAGTGTTTCCCACATGATTTTGTGAGACTGCGGTGGGTGGTCCTCGGTCCCTCTAGAGGGGCAAAATTTAATACATTTTAAAGTTAAATTCATCAATCTGGTGCATTTTGAGAGTTCATACTTAAGACCTCCAACCCATGTTCAGTGTGCAAATTGAACAAAGAAAAAAGTCGACGCAACTGAACTTTAAAGAAGACTCAAACCTATTTTTAGTTGTGATATAGTGTCTCAGGCTATATTACATTCACACTGGTGTTTTAGGAAGCCAAACAATTAGAATATAATAATAATATAATAATATAATATAGCTACAAGCAGCAATACGGGGCCAAGCCCCTAAAGGGGCTGTAGCGCAATGCGGAGCAGGAAGAGCAAAAACATCAGAAATTGAACAAACATGAAAAAGAGCAGGTTCAGAATTACGGTTGAGAATGAACTCAGAATGTACAAAAGTTTAAATGAAAATGAACACAGCATTAATAATAATAATAATAATAATAATAATAATAAACATTTCTTTCTAATCCAAGAGGAATAAAGGTCAGTGCAATGCTGACCCAGATAATAAAGGAATCAAAACACACAATTTCATAAAACTGTTCCACCCGGGATTCAAACCCACAATTTTTGGGTAAGGTGCTCATCAGGCATCTAGCTTTACACATTGAACTACTTGAGGACGCACATTTAACAGGCTGCTGAAGAGAGCTTTTAGTCTGAGAATGAGCACACAAAAAGGCATTACTTAGCATGTTAACCAGATTAGCATGCTAAGCTAACTTAATGCTAATGTATCTTATGGTTGACCTGATTGATAGCTGAAGAGCCACATTAGAAGGAAAGGTCACATTCGGAGACGAATTTCTTGGAAACAGTAGTGAATATCAAAAATCTGTTCAGTCATTTCTGTGCGGCTCAGTCCAAAGATCATCTGAGCCGATTTTGGACAAAATTTGTAGGAGGAGTAGCGAAAAAACTGCTTTTCATTTACTTCAATATGGCGGACAGGCACATTTAAGGAAAATGACACATCTTTGCAATCAGCATTAGCCAGGGAACAAAACGACACAGAGAATTCAAATTTTGGACAATGTTTTTAAAAGTTATAAGCATTTTTGCAAAATTCCTTATATCTCTGGAACACTAGGTGGCACTGTGTTCAAACTTCTCAGGTACCTTGAGGACATTCTGATGATGATACATACCCATTTTTGTGCCAATATGTAAATTTTTTAAAATACGTTGCAATTTATGATAAAATTCAAAATGGTGGACCAATGGTTTGTTTGATATTGACAAAATCCGATGTCCTCGGATTCGACATGACCCAAGGAATCCATAGACACCAAACTGTTTCAGACAAACTGTTTAAAAGTTATTGGCCAAAATAGCAATTTTTCAGATCTCATGACCTGTAGGTGGCGCTGTTCTAAAATTTGGCATGGACCCTCATTTCATGGTTCTGATGAAGCGTACCACTTTTCATTTCGATCGCTGAATGTTTGGCCAAGATACAGCCTCTGAACATGCAATTTCGGGTCAACCTTGTTAAGTTTGTGACATAACTTTTGAACAAAGATGAATAAAAAAAAAATCTGTTCAGTCATTTCTGTGCGGCTCAGTCCAAAGATCATCTGATTAAAGTTTGGACAAAATTGGACAAAATTTGAAGGAGGAGTAGCAAAACAACTGAATACTGTACTTTTCAAAATGGCCGCTACTGTAATGGGCAGAAAATTAATGGAAGATGTTGAATGGCATCAGCATGAAGAGACGAATCAGGTGTACTAAATTACATTTTTCTAGAGCAAATGGACCCTAATTATTCATATGACAGTAATAGCTATATATTGTAAACCAAATGCACTGTAAAATAAATGAAAATTAATATTTCATAATTATATTATTTTACTTTATGCTACAATAGGGGAATTACAATACTTTTGTCCTAATTTCTACACTTGCAAGAGATAAACCCTTGAGCTTTTATTTTGACGGAAACTGCAGTTGAGCTTTTATTTTGGCTGAAAAATTAGCCGTTCTGAGATGCGAAAACACCGGATCATGAGCTGATGGCGTGAGCAAAGTGCGCACTTCGTTTTGAAACACGCAGTGCAAACATACTATATTCTTATTTAATTAAATCGCAGTCTTTTGCGATTTGGTACAGGCACAAAGCCGTATTGCACTGTCAATTTTAGTTCGTTTGACAGATACTTTGCCAAAGCAATGGTGCAAAACAACATTAGAGAACTTTTATGTTATTATGAGATTTTCAAACAGGCTTTGCTTTTACTGAAAAAAGGTAACCTAAAAATTTTAACATCTATATTAATTGGTTTTATTCAAATCAAAAATATAACTTAAAGGGATAGTTCACCCAAAAATGAAAATTTGATGTTTATCTGCTTACCCTCGGGGCATCCAAGATGTAGGTGACTTTGTTTCTTCAGTAGAACACAAATGATGATTTTTAACTCCAACCGTTGCGGTCTGTCAGTCGTATAATGCTTGTCAATGGGAACTCCATCTATAAGAGTCAAAAAAACATGCACAGACGAATCCAAATTAAACCCTGCGGCTCGTGACGACACATTGATGTCCTAAGACACGAAACGATCGGTTTGTACGAGAAACCGAACAGTATTTATATAATTTTTCACCTCTAAAACACCACTATGTCCAACTGCCTTGCGCATCCGGTTGGTGAGGTCTGAAAACGCGTTCTGATGACGGAAGTGATGTCTCGTGCTTATACTTCAATGAGTGTGAGACATCACTTCCGTTGTCAGAGCGCGTTCAGACCTCACCAACCGGATGCACAAGGCAGTTGGACGTAGTGGTGTATTAGAGGTAAAAAAATTATATAAATACTGTTCGGTTTCTCGCACAAACCGATCGTTTCGTGTCGTAGGACATCAATGTGTCGTCACGAGCCGCAGGGTTTAATTTGGATTTGTCTGTGCATGTTTTTTTGACTCTTATAGATGCAGTTCCCATTGACAAGCATTATACGACTGACAGACCGCAACGGTTGGAGTTAAAAATCATCATTTGTGTTCTACTGAAGAAACAAAGTCACCTACATTTTGGATGCCCTGGGGGTAAGCAGATAAACATCAAATTTTCATTTTTGGGTGAACTATCCCTTTAACATCACATTATCAACCTTAATACATTTACCAACAAAACAAAATTTTAATGTTTTAAATCAGGTAGAAATAGCCTTTTAAGATAAATATCGCAGGTTACTACTTTTTACAGTGTTGACAGTATGCTCAAATATTCTCTAAGTAGGCGGGTAACTAGTGTTTGAAATGGAGAAAGAAGAAAAACCTCACATCAATAAATCAGTCACTAAATACACTAAACACTAGATATATGGGTTTTGTACTTAAGTCACCATTAATTAATTTTTATTTCAATCAACATGGTTTAAACCTGTTTACTTGATGTGGGTGATTATCAATATCCAAACACTTGGAAAGGTCAAAATATTAGCATGAAAGGAGAGGTTTCATGTTCGCCAAATGTCACAGGTAAATGGGGTTAAATGGAGCGTGTCAGCTCATTGGACATGGTTTATGATGTCATAGGGGAGAAAGGTGAGTCCACATTACGCATTCATGAGGACAAAATGTTGCAGTGCAATAGTGCGCTAGTGCTCTTATGAAATGATAATGCACTTGACAGTTAGATGTGCACACAAGTGCTTCAGTGCGTTAAAGTTCCCCTTTTGTTCCCATGTAAACAGAGACACAAATTCAATCACTGAAGTTACTTCACCCTGCTTGAGTCGATTACCGTTTTTGCCATTTTGCAATGAGATACCGCATTTGAACTTGGTCCAAAACGTAAAATGACCAACTAAGGAATTCCTGTACAGTTAGCATAATTTCATATCACATTAAAATCCAAATTAAAATGAAATGAAAAGCAAACAAACCAGATCTCCTATGAATATTTTCACTCTAATCACCAGGGCACTCATAATCAAATCTGCTTCCTGCTTTTTTTATTAAGGTTCTCTGGAAAATGTAACCACATTTTAACTATTAAAGACAATCCCACGGCTGAGCATTGTGTGTCAGTTTGATGGACACATCTGAAACACGCCATCTTCTCTAATTCATGCAGGTCTTACATTTTAATGTACAGTAGTTAAATAGATGTGCACATGCAAAACTCACTCTGATGGGTGGTTGCTATGCAGTTGCTGTGCAGTTGCTATGTAACGGTGATCTCAGTGGTTTTTTGCACATTTCTACACAAATAGGGGAGAGTGGGGTGATTTGTGCCGGGGGGGAAGTAGTTCCACCCATTGTTTCTGGAAAACCATAGAAGAAATTGGTCATGTGACCACATAATTTTGAAAAGCCATCCATTTTACTCATCCTCCAAAGAAGAGAGACACATGGCATGAGAGGTAAGCACATTTTAGCTCAAAAAACTTTTTTTCTTTCCTTTCAAAGTAAAATTTCTATGATCAAGGTTTTTTGATTGTAGTGTCTGAACAATTATAGACAAGTTTGAAAACATTTCACACATGTTTTAGTGCTTTAGCAGGCTACACAATGAGTCTATACAGTTAGCATGATGTTAGCTCTTAACTGCTGGATCATGCTAGTTTTTCAAACTTGTGGGTCTGGGGTGATTTGTGCCAAAGGGCCTGGGTTAAGTTGTGCCAGTGGCACAACTCACCCCCACTTATGATTATTTTCAACATATTATTAATTTGTAATTGTACATTGCACTTAAACTATGTGACATTCTTAATTTTAGACCAAAACCCATCACGCCACGCACTTATAAAAAGAAGACAGACAGGGCTTCAACTCCTCTTGTGGAATTGGACAGAGCAGTGAAAGAGGTGCAACAGGGAAAGACCATACGTCAGGTGGCAAGGGAGATGAAGATCTGCAGGATGACCTTGAAAAGATTCATGGAGAAGAAAAAGATAGGAGAAGTAACAAAGACGGGGTATAAGAGAACAGGACTTGGCAACCAAGTCTTCAAAGAAAACATGGAGACAGAGCTGGCAGACCATATAAAGGCACTAGCAGCAATGTTTCACGGCATAAGTGCCATGAAATGCCGTGAGCTAGCTTTTGAGTATGCACGAAGAAATGGCATTGATATCCCTGCCAGAAGGATCAGAGAGAAAAAAGCAGGTTAGGTTAAGTGTGCATTTATTAAGGAAAAGTTATAGGGAACATTGATAATTATTTTCCCAGGACATGCTCATTATCAGTTATCACCATGCACATCCTACAGAGAAGCAAAATTGGGTACTTATTTAGAGCATATAGCTTTACCTTATGTAAAATCTGAATGTAAACTGAAATGGTTCAATAAGAGATAAATAAAGAGATACCCTTTATGCTAATAAACTATTAACCTTTTCTAGGACCTGATTGGTTCACAGCTTTTAAAGCACGCCACCACTTGTCATGCCGCACTCCTGAAGCAACCTCAAGAAACTACCCACACCCCAAAAACTTGGTGGTACAGCCTGAAGGGAGCAGAAGTTTATATTCCCCTGCAGCATTGACAAGTGGGATGTTAAGTAGTAGGCCAGATCCAGACCACCTAGACCTACATACCCACAGGGGATAATCTGGAGAAGTGAGGAGATGGGCATGCCTCATTAGTGTTTGTCTTACCTGTCATTTGTTTAACTTAGCTAACACTGATTTCAGTTTTGAGTTTGCACTATGTTATTAAAGAGATGTTTTAATCAGTTTTTAAGTGGCCTAAGTCACAATAGGATGTTAAGAAAATTAGTCACTTTATTCTTATATGTTACATAATTGACAGACAGCGTTCTATGTATGTCAACAGGCATCTATTGCCAAAGCCTTTTTGCCTGAAATGATTCACAAATATCATATATTGTGTATTTAAGTTTTTTGTGTTTTCCCAAAAACTACAAAATATGACTTATTCCAACAGTTTAATAAGGGTGACAATATCTAAATAAACCTTAAATGAGTAATTTTGTATTGAATTTGTCTTGCTTTCATATAGCATTACAGTTCATAACATTAAAATGTTCTGTTTTACTTCAGAAATCACTGGCACAATTTACCCCAACAAATTCTCCCCAAAGGCACAACTTACCCCGCACCAGGGGCAAATTATGCCACGAGACCACTTTTTTCCCCAAAAGCTATATTTCTGAAACAATTTATTTCAGATCCAAAGTTATTGTTCTCAGGGATGCACCACATTACTGTCATGGCCTCACTTTAAAGTCACTTTGAGTAAAAACTGGCACAACTCACCCCACTTTCCCCTACTAGGGGTGTTTTGGGTGATTGTTAGATGGTTGCAAACCTCTATGACATGTCAATCCCTACAGTAGGTACACCACATTGTGCTGCATTAACTCATTTGAGCATCATAAAATGAAATAAGAAAACAAAAACTATGCAAAAAATAACAAATAAAAAATGTAAATAAAATAAGCACAAAAAAAATAAAAAAACTATAAAATAAAAAATAAAATAAGCAAACAATTAAGAGAATAAAATAAAAAATAATACAAATTAAAATAACAGAATATACAAAGTACACAAAAACAAAACAAAAACTATGAAATAAAAAATAAAATAAGCAAACATTTAATTAAAATTAAATAAGAAACATAATTATGCAAAAAATTATCAAATAAAATTAAAATAGAATAAGCAAAAAAAAAAAAAAAACTATAAAATAAAAAAGAAAACATCTAAAAATAAAATAACCTAAAAAACAAAATAAAACAAATTATAAAATGAAAAATAATATAAAATAAACAAAATAAAATATACAACAAATAAAACAAAAAAACAAAACAAAATATATAAAATACTAAAAAATAAAATAAGCAAACATTTAATAAAATAATATAAAAATAAAGTATGCAAAAATGTCAAATATAAATTAATATAAAATAAATAAAATAAGCAAACATTTAACTAAAAATAGAAAAATAATATAAAATAAAACAAAACAAAATACACAACAAAACAAACAAAAAATAAACTATAAAATAAAAAAAAATAAAAAAATAGCAAACATTTAATTAAAATAAAACAAAATAAAAGAAAAACACAATAGTTCCCATGTAAAAAAAGTAAAAAGTTTAAGGGCACTACATGGCTGTATGCTTAATGTTATGCAAAGTGTCCACATACTTTTGGCCAAAAGTAGTATACTGTCCTATCCTCAATAACCCACACAATATTTGAAGTGTCCATAGCACAAATTTTCATGATGAGCTAAAGAAAAAGCAATAAAAAGTAGGGATGCACCGATACCGATACCAGTATCAGTATCGGCCCGATACCAAGCTCGTGTACTTGTACTCATACTCGTAAAAATACCCCCAATACCAAAGACCGATACCTCACGTGACATAACTGACAGAATTTTCCGTGCACAGAGACACCGGCGGCAGCAGCAGAAACAATGTCAGCCTCAGGGATGTGGAAATAATTCAAAATTAATGATGACAACCCACACATTGCGCACTGCATGCAAATCGCGCGCGCTCTCTCTCTTTCTTGCACGCGATCCCAGTTCTCTCAGACAGCGCGTGATCAGTTCTCCTTGCGCCTGAATGGTCAAATGCACACACAGTTGTCAAAATGTCCATTGTGTGGAGTATTTCACGTGAATACAGTCGGTTATGGTTTTAGTGGACGTAAACAGGTGGGTGAAAAAAGGATACGTGTCAGTATAATACATCCATGGATTCGGTCTTAAAATGACAGTAGCCTAATTAAATATTTGTCCATCATTAATGTTAATAAAACAACAAAAGATATTTAATGAATGTGTATATATATATATATATATATATATAGTGAAATAAAATTTCTCATATCATGGTCATATTGCCCACTCGTCCTGTATTCCACCATGAGAAATCTGGTTACCCTAGTTTGTTTTCATTGGTTCACAGTATTATGTTATAAACATTTGTTCTGTAATATTTGTTTAGCACTTTTTGAAAGGCAGATTAAAAAAAGACTTGATGTTTGTTTTTGTTTTTTATTATGACTTTGGTAATTATGTAAAATTTGTGCTTTAAGTTTGTGACAAGCACATAAAATTATTACTTTTTTCATTGGAGTAATAATAAAGAAGCTGTCCTACATTCATTAGTCTCACTGTGTTGTGCTTGGAAAACTGCCACATCACCCAAACAAAAACAACAAAAAAAAGAAATTAATAAATGTATAGGCATCGGTATCAGCGAGTACCAGGAAAAAAAAAAAAACATATCGGTACTTGCACTCGGTCCTTAAAAAATGGTATCAGTGCATCCCTAATAAAAAGTATCAGCAAACACCACTAACAAGCAAGACTAGAATGTTAAATGAGAGACCCACAAATAGAGACACTGTTTAGGATCTGTCATTTCTTTAAACACAGATGCAAGCAACAGAAGGATCGGAGGGTGGGTTTCCGTTGCCATAGGCTGATGATGAATTGCGTCACCATACCTCATACGAACCTAAATATTCCCATTCAATTAACAACCATGCCCATGTAGGGAAGAAGCACACTGGCGGGAACGCATGGTAAACCGTAACCTGCGACAGAAAAGAATAGAGATTAAAGCATCAGTGCTTGGTTAGGGCTATGAATAGCCATATAGCTTTGATTTAGTGGTAAACAGACACGGTGAGTCAGAGATAGAAAACACTGAGGGTTTCTTTCCCTTTCCAGAGGCTGCTGTGGTTGTCAGCTTTTGTTCTTTCCACAGGGGAAGATGAAAGGGAAGTGATGTCATTAGTTTGCATTTATGTAAGCTTGAATGCAGAAATGGTAACATTAGCCATGTTTAGAAACGAGAGGTGATTTCCCTGACCATATGGAAGTAGTTCCAACTACGACACTTGCTGGATTACAGATAATGATAATATTGGACTTTGTCGACAAAACTTTCCTCAGGGCGACTGTCAAGTTATTATTGAGCCATTTCCATTCTGATTTGAAATGGGGACGTGTATCCGTATGATATCTCTGCTTCTTGTGCATAAGTGTGTAACTTCCCCTTCACTTAGTTCCCGGTGACCTGCGGCTTCCCGTGCATTTACTGTTCTCAACTTATTGGAAGGGACACTTTGAGCCAATTTCCTTTTCAGCTTTCCGGCCCTTCTGCCAACACACTTAATGTTTTACAATTAAGCTGCTTCACAGACTGAGCTGGCAGCATAGATTAATTCTGGCTTTTTTTTAAAGGATGTAGTGAGCAAGGGACACCTAAGAATATGACTGCAAAAAAAAAAAGTGTGGGATAATTAAAGGGGTGAATCTTATTGTTTACACATATAAGAGGTTACTCTACAATTAAAACTAGGGCTGTATAATTAATCGAAATTAAAGGATTAGTTCACTTCAGAATTAAAATTTCCTGATAATTTACTCACCCCCATGTCACCCAGGATGTTTATGTCTTTCTTTCAGCCCAGGCTCATTAGAAAAAAGGTACAGTTTCCTTTTGTGACAGTTTCAATGTGAAATGTCCACTATAAGAGGTTACTCTACAATTAAAACTAGGGCTGCATAATTAATTGAAATTAAAGGATTAGTTCACTTCAGAATGAAAATTTCCTGATAATTTACTCACCCCCATGTCATCCAAGATGTTTATGTCTTTCATTCAGCCCAGGCTCATTAGAAAAAGGGTACCTGTGCAACATTTTTGCAAAACGAAAATACGTAGCGCCATGTATGTTTTGTGACAGTTTCAATGTGAAATGTCCACTGAGTGGCGCTAAAAACGTGTTCAGTTTTTTTCCGAAACAGATGAATGTGAATATGGTACGTTTTTAATACATTGGTTTTATACGTATCATCGCAGTACTGATTTGAAATGTCCGGTGATTGGTGCTAAGCTTAAAGGATTAGTTCACTTTCAAATATAAATTACCCCAAGCTTTACTCACCCTCAAGCCGTCCTAGGTGTATATGACTTTCTTCTTTCTGATGAACACAGTCGGAGAAATATTAATAAATATCCTGACGCATCCGAGCTTTATAATGGCTGTGAACAGGGGTCACGAGTATGAGCTGAAGAAAGTGCTTCCATCCACATCCATCCATCATAAACATTTTCCACTCGGCTCTGGGGGTTAATAAAGGCCTTCTGAAGCGAAGTCATGCATTTGTGTAAAAAAAAAAAAAAAATCCATATTTAACATGTTATGAAGTAAAATATCTAGCTTCTGCCAGACCGCCTTCCGTATTCAAGTTACGAAGAAAGTGTAAACTGGCGTCGCGTCAGTTACACTTTTTTCCGCAAGTTGAATAGGGAAGGCGTAGGACGTAGCGTAAGCTTTTTGAACTGTGAGAGTTTTACACTTTCTTCGTACATTGAATACGGAAGGCAGTCTGGTGGAAGCTAGATATTTTACTTCATAACTTTCTTCAGCTCATACTCGTGACCCCTGTTCACTGCCATTATAAAGCTCGAATGCGTCAGGATCTTCATTAATATTTCTCCGATTGTGTTCATCAGAAAGAAGACAGTCATATACACCTAGGATGGCTTGAGGGTGAGTAAAGCTTGGGCTAATTTTCATTTGAAAGTGAACTAATCCTTTAATGCTCCATTACGTTTTAAAATAACGTACCACTAACACTACACCTAGACCTACCCGATAGTGTTAACAAAAGCAAATGTGACAAAAAAAACACATTCGTAATCATGCAATTTTAGCTTGTTTTTGATCTCTCATCTTTGAGTCATGTTTCATGGGATTCGTACCCAAGGCTTCCGCATCCTAAGTACAATTCCATACCAGCTGAGTTACCGAGCAAGCTTGTTATGTTAGAAAAGCGAAACATATGGAGCTGGGTAAGCGATGCAAAGTCCAAAATGTATTTTTTTTACCAATCATGCACTTTCGTAAAAAGTGTTTTGAGATCATAACATACTATTCTGCAAAGGAGACATGAAAACAAGTCTTTATTAATCTATAATCTGACCCTGTGAAAACGATTAAAAGTGCTTGCTGTTTTACTGCCTCTAGAGTTCATTTCTGTTGGAAACTGCAGTGATATGTACATATTGGTACATAACTTGCATTTTACAAAAAATGTTCCCACAGGTACGCTTTTCCATGAGATCAGGTTGCTTTCTTTCTTCAGTCAAAAAGAAATTAAGGTTTTCAAGGAAAACATTCCAGGATTTCTCTCCACATAGTGGACTTCACAGGGGTACAACAGGTTGAAAGTCCAAATTGCAGTTTCAGTGCAGCTTCAAAGGGCTCTACATGATCCCAGACGAGGAAAAAGGGTCTTATCTAGTGAAACGATCGGCCATTTCTTAAAAAAAAAAAATTCTATACTTTTTAATTATAAATGCTCATCTTGCACTAGCTCTGCGATGTGCCACGCATTACATAATCATGTTAGAAAGGTCATGCGCGACATAGGCGGAAGTACCAATCCAGTGTCTACAAAGCGAACATGCAAAGACTAAGTCAAACGGCCTTTACAAAAAAGGTAAAACAATGATGTCAGACAGAAAGGTCATGCCTACGTCATGCGTGACTTTTCCAGACTTCAAAATTGTCTGACATCATTGTTTTACCTTGATTATGTAATGCATGGCGCATCGCAGAGCTAGTACAAGACGAGCATTTGTGTTTAAAAAGTATATACATTTTTATTTTATTTTTTTAGAAAATGACCGATCGTTTCACTAGATAAGACCCTTATTCCTCGTCTGGGATCGTGTAGAGCCCTTTGAAGCTGCAATGAAACTGCAATTCGGACCTTCAACCCGTTGGTAGCTGTTGAAGTCCACTATATGGAGGAAAATCCTGGAATGTTTTCCTCAAAAACCTTAATTTCTTTTCGATTGAAGAAAGAAAAAAAGACAAACATCTTGGATGACATAGGGGTGAGTAAATTATCAGGAAATTTTAATTCTGAAGTGAACTAATCCTTTAACTAGTTATTTTTTTTTTTTTTTTTAAGCTAGTGGTACAATATGTAAAAAATAAAAAAGTTTTGTGAATACTAAAAAAAAGAATATCAAAATGTATTATAACTATTTAAACAAACTTACCGTAGAGTAATTAAATAGTTTTAATTGGAAACGTGCCATTCTTTTGAGCGGAAAATGTTATGTGTTGTTCAGAGCCAACAACAGAACTTTTATCCTGACAGCTGTGAAGATGTTGAGCATGGTGAATTATTCATGGTGGCCATATTGTTTCTTCTCAATTTAGTCACTGGGGGAATGTTAGTGTATGATGCATCTGAATAGTTGGAACAAGCCTGATGAAACCCCTGCTGGATAACACACTCAAAACAATGCACTCAATTCAGAGACAACTTTTATGAGATCAATTTTCTTTACTAGGGGGTCATAATAGCACACTGTAGACGTGATAGTCAAAACAAAGCGCATTGGCTTTTTCGAATAAGCACATTAGAATGCATACTTGTGCAATTCTGAGAGCTAAAACACATGACTAATACTGGGGCATTTTACGACTTAAACAGATGCAGAATATATGGAGGGCTTTCATTATATCTGATTTACTGAGTACTGAAATATTACCATATTCTTATGACTACAATAGATGCAAGTAGAGTCACCAATACATTAAAGCGCATTTGTGAAGCTCCCGTCTCCTCAGTCACGCTGCGGATAGACGGGCGGTGTCACAATCTGAAGATGACCTAGTTTTTGAGGCGGCGTCTCTTCTGCGCCATGCCCTGTGCAATCCTTCAACTTCTCAGACAGATTAAACGTTCATTTGAATAATTATATGCCTGACCGTGCAGGTTGAACTTCAAATATTAGTCATGATATATTCAGAGCTGTGTGCTGTGCATCTGCTACAACTGCAAGAACAACCTTCAAAAGGTTTCTAAATAATGATTTTAATAAGATGTTTTGACTGAAGACAATAAACATGATTGCAAAGATATATGGGTTATCTGTGTTCTTCAAGACATCTTGGGCGTTTTCATGAGGAAAAAAAGTAGAATTATAATGCTAATCAGCATAGCCTTTAACACAGTTCAGTATGCTATAAAAAATAATATATTTTCTGCCTCATTTTGTGATATGAAGCCACATGGAATCACAGAAATTTGTTTCAAATACTCGACTGATGTTATAAAGTGCAGTGTGGAGCAAACACTTGGTTTTAATGTAATACATTCTCATGTTTTGATGCTGTGCTAAGCTAATATGCTAGCTAGCCCTTAAGTACCTGTTACCAGGAGCAATTATGTTTTATGACTAATTTTGAAAAGATCATGTTTCATTTTTTAAGAAGGACATTTGATACAAAACTAAAGAATGTGAAGTGAGAAGTTTGAACAAAGGAATTAGAGATTAAAACAGTGTGAATAGTAAGTGATCAGTAAATATAATAAAGACAAAAGAATAATAATTAGAGCCATATCCCAGCCAGAGAGGTGTGAATGTGTGCAAGAGGCAAAACATGAATGGGGTAGTTACATCACAAAAAATAGAGACAATAGACTGAATGCTTAGAAGATGTGAAGAAACATCAGTTTGCATTTTAGAGTTTTCTCTAAGTAAAACCACATGACATGGTCTTAACAAAATATTTCATAAAACTCAAGAGTTATCTTCATATTTGAATTTCATATTTTATATATATATATATATATATATATATATATATATATATATATATATATATATATTTATTAGACCGATTGTGCTTGTAGTGCAAAGGCTTCATAAACTGTATCTATTTTATTTTGGCAATGTCATTTCTTCCTTTTTTTCAAAAGTGGGGTTGCAGGCTAACAGGTTAGTATTATTATTTTTAACTGCACAGACACATGTTTTCAATAATGATTTGATAAATCAGCTACCATATCTGAAGTGACAGTCATATAGTCCACTAAAATGACTTGCATAAATAACAAAATAACGCAAAAAAAATAAATAATAATAATAATAATAATAATAATAATAATGTTTATGCACCATTACCTGTTATTATGTCCCTAACAGGTTAATATGCTGTAAGTGTCAGCCTTTTATATAGCATTGGTTCTGCTTCAAGAAACAGATTTCACATTGGACGATTATAGGGACATAATCGTCTCAACATAATTTTTTTCTCAAACACTGAAATTTATTAATGCTACAATTAGTACATTAGTAATTACAGATCATTTATGAACCACTTCATAAAAAGACAAGCAAAAATTGTAGTCATTTGATATTTCTAAAGTCAAGTAACACTTAAATTATAATAAAATCCTAAGTCAAATTACAGGGACAATTTTATGTTGTTTCAGTAACAATTTATGTTGTTTCAGTAACAATTCAAAAATTTCATACAATAGCCTAAAATGCATAGTCAAATGAAAAAAAAAAAAAATATATATATATATATAATTTATTTATTTATTTATTTTTATTTATTTATTTTTTTCCCCCTCCTAAGCTCACCAAGGCTACATTTATTTGATCAAAAAATAAAAATAAAATTGGGAATTATTAATATAATTTAAAATAGCTTTTCTATTTGAATATATTTTAAAATGTAATTTATTCCTGTGATCAAAGCTAAATTTTCAGCATCATTACTCCAGTCTTCAGTGTCACATGATCCTTCAGAAATCATTCTAATATGCTGGTTTCCTGCTCAAGAAACATTTATTATTTATTATTATTAGCGTATATATTGTAGAGGAAACATTTTTATTTTGTTATACAAATTTCCCATTAGCATATACAGAATGTTTTGATTTGATTTCATTTCACTGACATGTAATACGTTGATCACCCTGAGCAACACACCAGCATGTAGAGCTTCCTGAAAAGCACAGTTTCTCCCTCTTGCTAGAACAGCATCTAAGGGAATGTTGTGTTCACCGATTCCAGTGGCATCGCAGTCAACACCTGTGGCTCCCCGGAGAGCATACTGTCTGGGAAATCGAGTGCAAAAGATTGCACACAGCTGACCTCAATTTACAGCCGCACTGTTTGTATACACTGTTTTGGTGGGCCTGCGCTTTGTGGACTCCACTTCAATTAAAAGGTGAAAAATGACAGAAAAGTTTGACAACTTCATCTTCACATTAATTAGAAAAGTTGGTCTTAATAAAGACAATAAAGAATGATAGCAAAGTGTATTTGTATGAACCGTTTGCATTGTTTTGGCACTGAGTGTATAAATGAGTTATGCATATCAAGTGATAGAGCAAATATGCCCACAAAATGCAAATCAAATCTGACTGCAATTAGCAAAAAAAAAAAAAAAAAAAAGAAAAAAAAAATTTTTTAAATAGAAATTATATAAACAAATATGCACATAAAAAAAAATGTGTATATGTGCAAAATACATAATAATAATATATTTTAATGTTGTTAAAAGAAGCCTCTTCTGCTCACCAAGGCTGTATTTATTTGATCAGAAATACAGTAAAAGCTGTAATATTGTGAAATATCATTTGAATTTAAAATAACTGTTTTATATTTGAAAATATTTTAAAATAGAATTCATTCCTGTGATGGTAAAGCTGATTTTCAGCATCATTACTCCAGTCTTCAGTGTCACATGATCCTTCAGAAATCATTCTAATATGCTGATGTACTGCTCAAGAAACATTTCTTATTATCATCAATGTCGAAAACAGTTTTGCTGCATTCAAAAGTTCGGTGTAAGTAAATACACACTGCATTACTGCATTACAGTAAAAATAGATATTTGTGGTCAATGTTGCCCTGCTTCACAAAACATAAGTTGTCATCCACAAAAAAAAAAGCTGAGCAAACAGTGTGCAGATGTGTTAGACAAACTGGGTTAAACTTGCCCTCAACCACACAGCCAGGAAGCACTTTCAAGAAAAGTTCACACGGGCAGGAGTTCGCGTGTTCTACAGGCACGCCACTGTGCCCGTTTGGGCCTGTCTCGTCCTGCCGGGCTCCTGATTGATAACTCACCTCAGTCAGGTGGTACTCGCTCAGTGGAAGGTACTAGAAGCTGGCATGAGCCAAAGGGCGCAGTCACCTCTGGTGTCAGGCGGGGGCTGAGAGTGACATGACCTACACGTCCGCCCCAATATCGCAGCCAAATGATGCCTTTAAAAGCTGCCAGGAAGCAGCAGGGGTAAGAGAAAGCTGAGTATAAACCCTGAGAACTGGTGAATGGAACTATCCATCTCCTGTCAGGGTGAAACATACAGTTGTGACCATTACACTGCACCTTAACCAGACACAACATGACAGCTTTAGTAATTTGCTGGCCACACTGAAAGTGAAAGACTGCGCCAAGGAACAAAATGAGAACAATTTTAATATGATTTTGGGCCAATGAGATTTTTTCAGTCTAGATCCAAATGACAAATCTTTCCTCATAAACTGAGTTTCTTCAAAATTTTAGATTCAGCTTTTGTTTTAGTTTTTTTATTTTTAGGGACGTTCTCTCAGTCAATATAACAAAGTGCATCCTGGGATGCTTTCGAACTGTACTGAATTCATTTAAATAAATACTGTACATTCAGACTGTACACTTTCAACTATTTAAGCAGAAGCCTTTAGATTAAAAATCTCTTTTCACATCCTCATAGCAATCAATAACACACTGTAAAACCAAACAGTGAAATTCATTAAATGAAATGAGCTTGTGTCACTCAAATAATAATGAAAGTTCATTGTACTTAATAGAAAAAAGAACACAAAATTTGATATTAGTAAGCGGAACTTAATATGATTAAGTTGCAGCAGATTTCTAATTCCCAGCATGCTTTGCTTCAGACTGAATGAGGAAAATAAATGTTGAAATTAAGTGTTATTTTGTGTGTTTTTACACAAGATTAACATAGGGAGACATACATAAGACATAAGTTAGCTGCTTCTACGGCTCTCGGCCCCACCCCACTTGTCACAAAAATTTTAAGTTCTATTCTATTTAGTTTACTTAAATGTTTTGAGGTAATAAGTTTTCTCAAATGTTTTGAATATTCTGAACTTATTGAGTTTTACAGTGTAGAAGTTGTCTAAATATTAAAAAAAAAAAAAGTACACATATCGTCTGTGTTAAGTCTCAGGACCGAAAAATGTTCGTCCAATCATTGCATTCGAATTCAATGATAGTCCGAATTCAATGATAGTATGTCCTACCTGCCTGTCAGCATATGTATTTCCATACCTCTGTGCACCTGCTCACGCAGACGTCACACGTCCTCAGCGCGTTCCGTAAGGCTATTCAGAGTTGTAGACAGACATTAGTCACTGAGAGCCACAAAAAAGCAGCAGCCACCTTTTACAGTTCCTCCATATTGTAACCGTAATTACAAGAAGGCAACCCGTGATGTTACCCGGAGCTGTTTACGTCCTCAGACTCGGATTTATGCGTTTCTATGTCAACACTATCAATGCTAAAATGAATCTGCAGCAGTCAGGTGGTACAAGTTAGAACTCTGTAGTATTTATGTTCATTATCACTGTAATGTTATGTGCTTTGAGACATGAGCTAATTTAATGCCGTCTCTTATGACACTTTGCAGACTCTGCTCTGGCTGTGCGCATTCATGTGTTTTGGAGGAGGCGTGGCTTTGGAGATGCTCTGAAGGGAGGGTGGGATCTAATGCTTTCAAAGCTAGCTATTGCTAGCCGCTCCGAAATTGCCAACCCTACCTTTAATTTATTTAATGACAAAATTATTTCAACTAAAGTCAAGAACAATCATAAATTAGATTTGTTCAACATGAAATTAAAATGTATTTACACATGAATGTAGACACCATTTAAATATATTTATGATGGTAACACAAACGCTAAAGTTCTCTTCTGAATTGTTACTGCATTATTGGATGTTTGTTATACATGTTGCTGATAGATGAGAGCCTGTGGATATACAGAATGTTTTACTGAGTCGATTACCTCCAGGCACACTTGACTCTCACAAGCCGTTTGACACAAGAGCATGAAACTGCATATAAACATGCACACTCTATATACATAATACACACAATTGAGTGCTAAAGGGGCTGTTTAGGAACCCAGGCAACCAAAGCAAAATAGAGCATCTACTTTTGAGTTAATAAGGCATGCCAGCAAGCAACTTTGGCTTCAGCTTGAGGGGGAAGAAAAACCCTAGAGCGAGAGAGACAGAGAGCAGGAGAGAGATAGAGTTCACACTATGTGGGTGAATCTCATGAAACCTGTCATAATCACCCCAAAAGAAAGCAGTAAGAATTTATGTTTTGACTGAAAAAAAATTAAGTCTGTTTTTAAAGCTGTTCAGTCATGATAATCTGTTCTAACTACGCTATTTTAAAAACTCACTGGAAATTCTCACTGACTGGAAAAATGGCTAAAAAAAATGCTGATTCATTTTTGGGTAATAGGAATACAAACTAAAACATTTTCACCAATTCTTATTAACAAAATTCAATTTGATATGGCTGTATTTGTTGTACTGCCATTAATTGGTGCTTATTTAAAGTATAATGTGCATCTAATGAGAATCAACGCTGAGAAATGCAAAAAAAAAAAATAAGTGTTACAGATAGAATGATATAGATAGAGCGATAGATCAATAGAACGATAGATAGAAAGAACGATAGAACAATAGATAGAATGAGAGATAGATAGAACGATAGATAGAACGATAGAACGATAGATAGAATGAGAGATAGATAGAACGATAGATAGATAGAATGAGAGAACGATAGAACGATAGATCGATAGATAGATAGATAGATAGATAGATAGATAGATAGATAGATAGATAGATAGATAGAATTATATTATGCCTGCATTGATGATCATCGGCCATCTTGGTCTCAAGATATCGACCTTCCTTCCTTCCCTTGTTGTCTACATGAACAGACGAGTTGGACTTATTGGCTGTCAGACTAATTTAATTGTAACTCATTAACCCACTTGGTAAACATGCTGTTTTGGATCTGCAGTGTTCTTTCTAAACCTGTCTTTTAAAGTTCACCTCTGGCCAGCAGCTCATGTGCACCTGAAAGAGAATCTAACAATCAACAGGCTTTATTTTTCCCCCATTTATGAGCCTCTTTTTTGCAAACTATTGATTTGATTCTGTCTAGCCTGCTGTCAGGAGCCTTCAATAACTTGTAATGTGCGAAATGTGAAAAACAACTTTTATTCAGCATGTGGCTTGGCTAAATGTATGTTTTAAAAGCATGACATATATTGAAGAACTAAGGCAGGTAGTTATCCAGCTTTTATTTATTTGTGTGTAATGCATTTAACAGAAGGTACACCAGACAAGACATGGTTGATGTGCTTAATATCAAATGTCTTGATTATTTTAACACTTCCACTACAATCATAATCATATTTTCATTAAATAAAAAATAAAAAAAAAAAAAAAAAAAAAAAGTTACCATGAAATGCCATTTGCAACCCTTGTAATTTCTGACTGAATCAGGATAAGTTAGCATTAGCACAACAGTAGCCTAAATCAATGCTAAAAAAAAACAAAAAAAAAAAAAACAATGCTATTTGGCTATTGGTTACCAATGTTGAGTGATGATAGTCAAAAAGTAAAGCTGAAAATTAATACATTTTCAAGATTACAAAGGAAAAACTAGTTTTGCTTTGGAAAAAACATGCACCTAGGAATCATTAAGACTGGGAAAATATATTAAAGAAAGTCAACATTTATGTCATTTTGTCTTTAATGTATAGTCTATTTTCAAAACAGGAATATGAGAATAAAAAAGTTGTCAAGTCAGCCTTGCAAGTGCATCCAAGAATAGTCAAGCGATTTGTATAAATTTGACAGTAGTAATAAAATGTCATTGGCAGGTTCACTACTGTAAAACCCAAGAGTGTTGACCTGATATTTTAATAGAGACCACCAGAATAGCCTTGTTGATGCAGAAATAAGTGGTGATGGGCCATCAGGAGGTGTACACCCTGTGGTGCATCACTGACTGAAATGGCACAGACTACTGCTGCTGTGTTCATTTAAAATCCTGTGAGATTTCTAGCAGAAAGAAAATATGATTGCCTCAGCATTTTAATCGGCTTGCCATGACCTCAAATATTTACATGGATATTAAGTACTATACACAAGTTTTTAGACACACTTGGCTGAAATGAATTATTTACCCCCGGTTTCACAGACAAGGCTTAAGCTTAGTCCTAGACTAAAATGCATGTTTGAGCTGTTTTAACTAGAGGTCGACCGATTGATCAGTTAATCAGGATCAGTTAATTGATTAATCAGCACAAAATTCGGCATAAAAATACATACTGATAGTTTTTCCAGGTTGTGTCCATTGCTGGAGCAGCTGAGACATGTCCGCTGTCATTAATACAGTACGAGAGTGGCCTCTAGAGGCGAAATAAAAACTATCACTGACACCTTATGGAGTTTGTTTTGACACGTGAGGCTGCGCGTTGCACGAAGCGGGACACTTCAGATGTGGATTTAACACAGACAACGAAATGGTATTTATACAGTAGTACACTATAATAATATGAAAACATGTACTGTAAAGTAATTCATTTGTTGACTAGATGCTGCATTAGTGGAGAAAACAGCAGTATAATTGCCGTCAAGGCTGAAAGGATGCTAACAGTAGCAGTACCTCAAACGGTTAAAACACCGTGACAAAAATACATGCAACTACGACCCAAATGTCACAATTGTTACATCAGTTTTTTTTATGCATTTGTTTGCAAACAAAGTTGCATATTTAAAGCTAGTGACGTGAGTGAGCAAACTGATATGATCCTGCAGCCGAGAAAAACATATTAACAAATCAGAAATGCATTTCAGATCTTTTTTCATAGTCACTGTAATGCATATTTTTTTTTTAAATTTTGATTACATAATCATCAAGTGTTCTAAAATAGAAGCAAATAAAGTATGATAGTATACATATGCATCTAATTATTAATTCCATCAATAACTAAGGTTAATAAATGCTGTTAGAAGTATTGCACATTTACTAATAATAATAATAATAATAATAATAAGTTTTAATTTTTAAAGTTTGTATCTGTTAACATTAGTTTTCATTCAGTATCCATTTTAAAAACTATCGGTTGGTTAATCGGTTATCGGCCTGTGCAGTCCAACCTAGTTATTGTTATCAGTAAAATCCACTATTGGTCGACCTCTAGTTTGAACTGAAAGCAACTTGCACTGGCAAATCTTAAAATGTGTCAGCTCCACTGTTTTGTCTCAAGATGCAGTACTGTTTTTTTGTTTTTTTTTTATTTATTTATTCATAAAAGATCCTTAAATGTCCTAATTAAAGGGGACCTATTATGCCCATTTTCACAAGATGTAATATAAGTCTCTGGTGTCTCCAGAATGTGTCTGTGAAATTTCAGCTCAAAATACCCCACAGATCATTTATTATAGCTTGTCAAATTTGCCCCTATTTGGGTGGGAGCAAAAACATGCCATTTTTCTCCATGTCCCTTTAAATGCAAATAAGCTGCTGCTCCCGGCCCACTTTCCAGAAGAGGGCGGAGCTTTAACAGCTCACGTTTCTGTTGCTCAACAACAACAAAGCTGGAGAATCTCACACAGCCAAAATGAGGATTGTCAGTAACGGTGTTCAGCCTTACATTGTTCAAACCGGAGTCGGACACTGATGGAGAGACTCAGGAATAAGTTACAACTTTTAGAATGAAACTGGACGTTTCTGAATGGTTAGTGGATAAATGTATGTAGTTGCTGTGGAGTTGATTCAACTCTTCGACTAGCATGTGCCGTCATGTTAATCTTTTGTGCAAATCTAGCGTTGAATTGATCCTCGTTTGTGAAGCAGTCCGACACCAACACTCAACAACACTCTACTACAACAACTCTTCCTCTTCTCTAAAGCAGCCCAACATGGCCTCACCCCCTTTGTTGCGTGTTCTCGGGGGCAGGGTTTATGTAAATTTTGGGGTTTGTGATGTCACCAACCCAGGAAGAAGCTTGTTGTAGTCCCTACCAGCTGTTTGTTGTAGTCCTTAAACAGAGAAATCTTTAAAAGAAAATATCTCCCTTTGCAATGAACTTTGAGCGTAGTAACTTTGCAGATGTTGTTTATGATCAAACAGCAACATTACACACTAACTAAAGTTAAAAAAGTGAAATCATAATCAAGGACCCCTTTAAACGAAGGCCTAATCCTGGCGTAATCTAAGCCCTGTCTGTGAAACCAGGCCTTAATGTCTTAAAAACACTTGATATTGCTTAATGTTAATGATAATATAATCTAGAAAAAGAACCATCTCAAATTTAAGAGTTTTCATATGTTTAACATTTTCTGTCTTTGGGTCACTTCAACATTTGCTCTGATGCGCCCAGTTTAAACAGTTTTACTGCTCCTGTACTCCAGTATTGTTCAGTGCCACCTATTGTTGGCAGCTGAGGAGAGTCGCAATTACATGTGAAGCACTTAGGGCATATAAACAGAGAAAAGTGCCAAACAAATGCAATGATTCATTCATCTACTCATCCTATTCCCAGATCCTCCGGGCCGCATGATTGCTGAAACTCTGCAGTACGAACATAAATGCCCCAGAGAACGCCAAACTGAATTGCATACAGAAATGTGTCATGGCCTTATCCAGAAACAAATAGCCATGCTTTTACATCCAGTGAATACACGGCCTCCCAGCGCTCCAGCGGTCTCACTTCCTGGTGCATTCTCGCGTATTGTTTTAAAGGACAATCAGGGAGTAAAAATGTAATCAAGCAGAAATAGTCCCTGTCTGGCAGGTGAGGAGCCACAGCCAAACATGATGAGTTTCTTCAGAGAGCGAATGTGACACCAGACAATATACCAATCATCTGGTTGCAGACTGTTATAGCCACCCATCTGTACCTGACGAATGGAGATGACATCGCATTCTCATGACTTGCTATTGCATTATAGGTCATGTTTAAAAATTGTTAACCTTTTGGGATACAAGATGGGATTTCTTGTGCTGTATAAGATCAGTGCAAACTCAGGAATTCATCATGACAACTGGTCAGTACCATTTAAACTGGTCACACATCACGAGGAAATGTAATAATGTAATAAAGAAATCTAACGTAAAGGCGGGAAAGTTTGCCAAACAGTTAAACTAAGTAATGACTGCTCTTGGAGCTTAAAAAAAAAGTTTGATAAAAATTAACATTATTTAATAAAGATTTTAAGCAGCTGCAGAATCTAATTTTGTTTTACCTAAACAAACAACCAAATAAACACATTTGGATTTTTGGGTGAACTCTACACTCTAAAAAATACTGGGTTAAAAACAAGTTGAGTTTAAAAAAAAAAAAAAAAAAAAAGGACAAACCCAGCAATTGGGTTGTTTTAACCCAGTAGTTGGGTTAAATGTTTGCCCAACCCACTGGACAGTTTTATTTAACCCAACTATTGTTTAAAAATTACTATATTGCTGGCTTAAAATGAACCCAAAATAAGTTGGAAATTAAAAATCAGACACATAATTACTAGAGGCAATAATAATAATCAAAAGGTGAACATTTATTAATAAGCAATTTAATAAATGTTTATTGTTTAACTGTTATTCATTAAAAATATTAATAAATGTTAATTTCCAGCATACTTTGGGTTCATTTTAATTGAGCAATATGGGTAAGCAATAAGGTACAAGAGGCTGTGCTGTATCCTGAATAAGTCACGGCTGAAGGGCATTGTTAGGCACGACGTGAAGCGTTTATAACGCACAACACGAAGCATTTATAAAACCATTACCACACAACACAAATATTAAAGCCAAAAAATATATGTATCAATGCAACTTTCATGAAGTAAAATCACTAAAAGCCTTCCTTCCGCTGGAAAAAATAGTCCCTGACCGTGAACAGCAACAGAAGTTACATTATTACGCCATTACATGGCGGCAAAGACTGTCTTTATGAGTGTGTCAGTCAGTAGCGAAGACATTTATATTGAAAAGACTGAATTGTTGTGAACACGGAACAAGACGCAACTGACAAATGCTTTGACTAGCGCTGTCAGTCATGGGAAAACCCTTTAACTGTTAAAAGTACAAGATATTGCAGCGGACATTTAAACAGATTTTTTATTATAAACATAGGACTGACCTGAAGGAAAATGCTAAATCTGAATGCAGGTAATAAAGTCACTCACTCAATCTCTTTCTCACAATACTCTCACATAATACAGTAAGCTTCAATGAACAATTTCAATTGAGAACATACAGTTTACGTTGCTAAGAGTGGTTGCTAAGGGTGTCGTGTAGTGATACACAGAACCGTTGGGTGAAGCGTTCATAGCAGTGTTTTATTGTGAATAAAACACAGCTATTGACCAATCAGAATCAAGGACAGGAACTAACCGTTTTATAATCATTTTTAAACAAAATTTGAGTTAAATAAAACAACATTTAACTCAACCGCTGGGTTAAAATAACCCAATCACTGGGTTAAAATAACCCAATCACTGGGTTTGTCCATTTTCAACCCAACTTGGGTTGTTTTTAACCTAGCATTTTTTTAGAGTGTACCTTTACAGTCGTTTTTTTTTTTTTTTTTTTTTTTTTTTTTTTTTTTTACATGATTCACCTAGATTTCCTATTCAGTTCACTCAGTCTAGTGTCCAAAGGTCCAGTGAAAATGCATGAATTTTGCATTAAATACAAATATTTTAATGACGAAATTGCATTATCAATGTAACAATTTAGGTGAAAGTTTAACATTTCTTTGTGTATTTATGTTCCTAAAACTCTAATTTCCAGGTCTAAATGAGGGGATTTTAAATCCCAGATTTCCAGTGTCATCTCAGACGTTTGGAATTCACCATATATTTTTTATTTATTTATTCTGAGATGGTGTTACGGAATCAGACACTGTTGTTATGAGGCCACAAATCCCTAGTAAGAAAGCCGCGATACAATCTCACCCTCAGCTATTATTTATTGAATAGCTTTGGTATGTTATCAAACATCTAATATCTATCTCAGAAACAAAGCCAGGGGTCAGATAAACATATGGTACAAATGTAGCAAAAGGATAAACTGAGCCCTTACAAATCACTTGAAGTGCACATGAAATGCTAATCTGTAGGCGCAGTGGGGGGAAAGAAAAACAATGTTCTGCTTTCTGCAAAACACAAGTAAACTAATATGACCTATAAAAATGTATGTATATAGTATGTAATGCAGAATGACACATGTTCAACCTCAGAGCAAAACAGAAACTTATCTCCCAACCTGATTTGAAGGTTAGTAAAAAGAAAAGACTAGTCTCAGATCTCTTGCAGCAGAACCTACTGATTTTTTTTCATACTGTGGTTTCTTTTAAACGAACAGCACTAAAGAAGACACCTATCAAAACAAGTGTTTATTAATAATAACTAACTTGTCATGAGAGGCTTAACCCATAATCCACTTCTCTACATTCCCTAAAGTTACCACATCACAAATAAGCAAGATGGATGTTATTGTTCCCATTGTTGACAGAAACAGAGAAAAAAAACTTAAACAGCAAAAATTCTGGTTGCATCATAATTCAGAAGGGCTTTCCCATTGTTAATTTGCCTAATAAATTGCACAGATGTAGTAGACATTTCACTTTATGAGGTTTTTTAACATTAATATGAGTTCCCCTAGCCTGCCTATGTTCCCCTAGTGGCTAGAAAAGGTGATAGGTGTAAACCGAGCCCTGGGTATCCTGCTTTGCCTTTGAGAAAATGAAAGCTCAGATGGCCCAATCTGGAATCTTCCCTATATGTCGTCATATGGGGAAAGGTTACCTCCCCTTTCTCTGCTTTGCCCGCCCATGAGAAAATGAGCTACTACCGTGCGAAGAGAGCGCAATATTTTTTTTTTCCTCGAGAGACATCATGGCTTGCAAACAAGCGAAGCATGGCAGTTGCTCAGTGTTTGGATGTACAAATGAACACCAAAGTATTTTTTTAGTTCCTTCATCCGAGCCTATGAAGAAACAGTGGGTTAATTTTATTTTCTCTGGTAATGCGCCGACACAACTTCCCAAAGTTTTGTATGTCTGCGCCAAACATTTTACCGACGACTGTTTCCTCAACTTGGGCCAATACAGTGCTGGCCTTGCTGAACGTCTGAAAATAAAGTCTGGATCAGTACCAACTCTCCTTGGCTCAGCTACAAACCTCGGACAAGTAAGTCAACTAACACTATACAATTTTGTTGCTTTACTGTATATGGTTACCTAGCTTGTTATCCTTAGAATGTGGCTGTAACATTAGCTCTGCAGCTAACAGCCCAGTTACTGTCGCTAATGTAAAGGTAGATAGCATCAAGTATGTGTGTGAATACACACACTGTAACGCGAGTGTTGTACATTTCTTTGTTGTTTGGATAACGTTCTGCTGTTGGTGTTATGGTGCATGCGATATCCACATTTCCAGATTGCAGAGCTTGATGTAATTGTAATAAGAAAGATTCTAAAAACTTTTAAGATATATGAAATATAAAATATGTAAACAAATAAATGATGTAATATCATTTAATCATTTCATAGATATAATTTTAAGTATTAATGTTATTCTCAGTAAACATGCTTATCTTCTATCTTATTACTACTTTCAACTGGAATATATACAAAGTAATAAATCGAGTACTAATTTGACCTTATTGTCTCTACACAGGGCAGCACATCAAGTGCTTGCATTCAGCTGCCTCTTTCAAGGGATGTTGCTTGCCAGACAGACCACCTGGAAACACATACTGTAGGCACACAGCTATCCTTAAATACTCTGTGGCCCCACTTTAGAAGTGAAGGTATGTACCTGCCACCTTCAGTACATTTGCTTTTGATGTAGTTAGTAAGTATTCTGGCATTTCTCTTTGCTTTCATTATGTGTTGTTTCATTAGACTTTCCTTAGTAAAGTTAATTTTGGCCACAGGTGTCCAGGCAAATGTCTCCTGCAAAGATTTTGGTGTTGGGACATCCAATGCAGACCCTTTGTGCCTGTCATCGACACCTTTAAAGAGACCACCCAAAAGGCCACACACCCACCCTCCACCTTGCCCCGGCCTCTGTCCTCCTCATTAGCATTTAAAGCTACAGACACAGAAATGGCACGTCCTAAGGAAAGGTCATTGTGGGACTGGCTCGTAGTGGCTGAAATTCTGCACCAAGGCTGAATTTCGGGAAAGAGACTTCAGATACAGTACTAGGGACCACTTAGGCCTATATAAAAGCATCCAAAAAGCAGCATGTCATGGGACGTTTAAATAAAAACCGTTTTTACTTAAGAGAAATATTAAGAATAAGATGGATTTTAGTAAATGGTGGACTAAAATTTGAAGAAAATCCTGAGATTCATATCACATCATTATTGATTACATAATTATACACAATGTGATATGTTAATTGTATGGTTTTGACTGATATAAAACCATCTCATAAGAATATCTCAATTGCGTCTCCTAGACAATGAGATTAGATAATTAGTGATAAGATTCTTCTAAAGTTTCAGAAGAGATCCCAATGTTTCAAATTGAGCTCAAAGACTGCCATGAAAATCAAAGGTTTCAACTTGAACTCAATTATTCCTCATCAAATTCTAGCCAAGCTAAATGATCTGAAATGACATCTGTACTATTACCTTATGGCAGCATTTCTGACAGTTTTTCTTCAAATATACTTAAAATCAACATGAAGCAAAAATGAAACATGATATTTAATGAGACAATTAAACATAGGGCTTAATTTTATGCATCAGTGACTGGATGGTAAAAAGTGGGGTTGAAAAATAAGAGGGCTCAGTGACATCATCTGAAAAGGAAAGTCGTTTCAGAGGTGGAGCAAGTTATTAAATTTTGATTAGAGACTGGGGAAACTATTTAATAATAAGTAATTCACAATCAGACCATAAGATGTGTATACGAAAGTAAACAGAGTCAATGCTGATTTCATGTTGACTTTAAATGAACCATAAATGAAAACCAAAACAGCAACTTCTAAGCAATAAAATTTTCCTCAGGGAACGATCACAAAAATGACTAAATCCCCAAGAGCTACACACTAAACACATTAAAATTCAAGTCTAATTGGAGAGAGTCTAAAGCAGGTCCTCTGCCGTAGTATGTGGGTGACATACTTAGGAGAGGATTGAGGAACTGCTGGAGCAGTTGGTGAACTGAAGATGTGCTCCAGGCCCTGGCCGCTGCTCCGTATGCTGTTTTAGGCTTACAGATTATTTACCCACAAAAATAACATCTTATGCAATCACACTGCCCCACATTTAAAAACAGAAAGAGATGGCAAAAATGCAGAAATGCAAAAATGCAGAGTTAATAGTATGAACATGAACAAGAACCTTAAAGACCTTACAAATCTTACGTACAAACCTTACGTATGATGAACTGGCTCCATTTGTAGCTGTTGTTCTCGAGTTTGAAGTGATATATATTATGTAGTCATTGTTAAGTTCAGGCTACAGAACATACTGTAACACCAAGACAAAATGAGATATACATCATATTCCTAAGCATTATAATATTTTGAGAAAACTGACACCGTGCCCTTACCAGAAGCAACTACGCGAGTCACGCGTCAAGAAATCTGCCTGGCAACAAGGAACGCGGGAACGCCGCGAGACACAATCATCAGCCTATCAGAACGGCACATCAACAACTTGGTTCTCTCGTTTTGCGCGCGCTCTGGCACTTCCAACGTTAAACATAAACACATAGGCCTACCTTGTATTTTTATGACATCCTTAATGCTTCTCAATTTTTGGATTTTCTTGCAGAACGTGAATGATTTGTCACGGAATATCCATTATTATACTATTATCCAATGTTTCTCAACTTTTACATTGTCTCTCCTGGTCCATATTTGATTACTAATGTTTATGAGGAGTGGTACTTAAGTCTAATATTTTAAGGCGGGGCTACGAGAACCAAATATAAGCGTCCGTACTGAGATTTTATTATGGGCGGGGCTACCTTGCACGACGCAGCAGAAATGATAAGGAGCGGTACTTCGGTCAAATGAGATTTCAGTATGGGCGGGGCTACCTGAAATAAGAGTTACTTCGATCCAATGAGATATTAGCTTGGGCGGGGCTACCTGGCAGGAGGCTGCATAAATAGAAACTGATGAAATCTAAAGGGTTTGGACAAAAACTGATTAAAATGATAGCTTTTTATTGCTTGTGGCTTTATCTTGTTGGCACATGGTGTTAAACGTTTTAATTTTAATAAAATAAATAAGAAGAGTTGATAATAATTCTTGAAAAAATGGCTTAAATATAGCCAATAAAATATATAAAAATACATTAAAAATATTTTAAACATTTTAAAAACAGTGTACAATATCTTTACCATTAGCATGTGTGCACAACATCACCATAGAAAAACAACTTGCCCATACTGCCTTGTATAGCCTGACGTGAAATTGTGACCATATGGGTCATTCTAAACATTTGATTGTGAACATTAGCCAGGGCAACGTTTAATCTGAATCTCTTTAAATGGCAAAACAGCATTCATACTGTAGCCTACTTATATATAGCCTAGTTCTTGGGAACACACCCACTATACAGGGTCATAAACTATGAGATGTGATTGGTTCAGAAGTGTATAAAATAATAAAAAGAGATTATGGGCAGTTGTAAAATTAATAAGGGATGATGTGCAGTATTAACACTGCAAAGTTTGGTTCTCTGGTGTAGTCATTCAGCCTTCCCTACAGGCGGACAGCATTTGGTGGATGCCCTGCTATTTGATGATAAATTGATGATGATTAGTGAATGGGTTTGCATATATATTAAAACAGTAATTTGTTTTGGTTATGAAGGATGTAAGTGCATAAAATATGAATCAGGTCATACTACGAGACCAAAGCGTGGAAGTGGGTAATGCAGAATGCATCACAAATGAGAACAAGATCATGAATCAGATATGAATGGCATATGCATCACTCTATGTCATTCAGATGGTGTCTGAGGGAAACTCATGTGTAAGGAATTTTACTGGAGAGATAGAGATGGAGTCAAACCCAAGGGGTCAAAGTTTCGCTGGTTAGCATGGCCCTGTTAGACATGCCATCTGGTTGCAAAAGTGAAGCAAAAGGCTGTTTCTGATGAGGAAATGGCAATATAAAAAGTTTGATTGGCACTGAACGGGTAGCAGATTGCTGCTGAAGGCTTATCACTGTCTGAATCACAAACTGACAAGAAATGTTTTCTTGCTGATCAAAGTCTGATTGAATCTTTAGACAGAAACTCAGCTCAAAACTTTAGTTTCACAAGTCAAAAATAACCTAGAAATGTAAAAACATTTAAACATTTCATTTTTTTTTTCTATTTTCTTTGCAAAGTACCGATTTGACAATAAAAAAATGTAATTATTAAATCATATAAAAAGAATCAGCTAAACCATGATGAGCCATTACAATATTTATTGTGTGAAAAATATTTATATCAGTTCACACAAATTGCAACTTTCACTCATTTGTGGCATCATTTCCATCACATAAACGGTGAACATATTATTTAATTGTATAGGCAAAGACTATAGATATAGAAAGACACTCCTATTACTTATGAATGGGATAAACTGATGGAATATGTCCCGCCTTCTAAGTAAACAAGCCACTCGCTGATTGGTAAAGTCATTGCGTCACTGCAGCTGCCATGCGGTGTTGCCAAGTCTGCAGTTTTCCCGTGGGACTGGGCTACTTTAACAGTGTTGCAGCGGGTTGTTTTTCATGTCCACGGGTTGAAGCGACCCCAAATAACATGATATTTAGCCCCTGGATTGCGAATTTTACCAGGGGAACTCCGCCAAACTGCGGATTTTACCCCCTAAACGCGATACCCCAGAAACCAGAGACTTGCGCTTATGACTGCACATGCGCATTGGATCGTCTATCCTGAAAAATAAGCTTTTTTACCATTATTTGAGCATAAGAAACAACATTTATGGGACAGTTCATGTCAGATTTTGTTGCTGATTTGAAATATGTCATTTAATTGTGAGTCCGGCAAGCAGTTTTTGAGATTTCAGGATTCCCCCATTCAGATAGATAGGACTTGGTCTTGGATGCCCGAAATAGCTGCCCGGAGGCGTTGCAAATATGGCCGCCGAGTGAACAGACTTTCTTTGAAAGAGACTTTGAAATAGAGTACATATAAAGTTAGCCATGAAATTAGCCTTATAAAGTCGGTTTTTTTTTTCTTAATCCACCATAGAATGAATGATCATTTGAAATGTGGTGAAAATGACATTTGTTGGTTCAGTAAATTGAGAGTTGAGATGATGTCCACTGTCGGACAATGTTAGTGAGGGTGTGCAAAGTGTGTTTTAAAGGGTTAGTTCACCCAAAAATGAAAATTCTGTCATTAATTACTCACTCTCATGTCGTTCCACATCCGTAAGACCTTCGTTCATCTTCGGAACACAAATTAAGATATTTTTGATGAAATCCGAGAGCTGTCTGACTCCTCCATAGACATACTGAGCCGGCGTTCTGACGTAGAACATGGAAGTGCTGAACGTAAACAGCGTAGGAGAATGACAGGGAAGAGAAGATATTGTTGAATAAAGTCATTATTTTTGTTTTATTTTTGCACACAAAAAGTATTCTCGTCGCTTCATAAAATTAAGGTTGAACCACTGTAGTCATGTCGACTGTTTTAACAATGTCTTTACTACCTTTCTGGACCTTGAAAGTGTTGATTATATTGTTGTCTATGGAGTCAGACAGCTCTCAGATTTCATCAAAAATATCTTAATTTGTGTTCCAAAGATGAACGAAGGTCTTACGGATGTGGAATGACATGAGAGTGAGTAATTAATGACAGAATTTTGGGTGAATTAACCTTTTAAAGGGAGTTGGACCAAAAGTGCCCATCGTTGAAACACACACTAGCTCCTGAAAGGTCATTTTTTTGCTGCGTTCCTAAATGTATTACTAAAGTTTCAAGATCTTGTTACATATTATGTGTCAGCATAGGTGATCTACTATCCTATTATGAGAGAATGCAGTGCTTTTTTCCTGTGCACCTGGAAATCTTTCAGTTTGCTTTTTCTTTTTTTGTCCTGAAGCAGAGCAGATCATTATTAAACCTGTTATGAGTTGTTCTTTCTCCATCTCAACATCTGTGTAGTGAGCAGGATTTCTGGAGGAAAGTAAATTGAATTTAGTTGGCTCCCAAAACATCCTGGTGTTTATTTGATCCAGATGCATCCTTATAAGGGCCAGACTGCCTTGTCCATATATTTTGTTGCTTGAGGCCAATAACTATCCTGCTTTCTTTCTTTCTTTAGTCTATATCTTTCTTTCATTTTTCATTCTTTTTTGGAGATACTGTGTTTTATAGCTCTCACAGATACCCTTCCTGTTGTTGTTGAATCTCTGTGCACACCTCTTAACCCCACAGGCTAACTTCACACTAGATGTGTGTGGGCAAATGTTTGATATTGAATAATCTCGAAGCAATATATTTGCACATGAATGCAGGAAAATTGCCAACGCAGAAGGATAGAATATATTCTTAGCCAGTCAATAACTACATCACAGGGAGGGATATTGGATTGTCTTTATTTCTCTTGTACATTGAAGTACAACATTAAAGCTAGGCATATTAGAATATTGCATTCTTATATTTTTTTTTTTGAAAAAATGATAACTTAAGCTCTATCCTAACCAGGTTATTTTTCACAGATATACATTGTGCTAAAGCAAAAGCTAAGCCAATATTCTTTCAACGTTGTGATTAAAAACAGAAAGACCTAAACTTTTGCATTGGGCACTGGTGTAGGACCTGAAACTCGTATAAGTTTGTGTTTGACCTTTAGAAAAGATTGACTGTCATTCTCAGGAGGTCAGACTAAATATTGCAGGGTGGTCTATCCATCCATCCAACATTCTGTCTATCCATCCATCCATCCATCCATCCATCCATCCATCCATCCATCCATCCATCCATCCGTTCACCTGTCCATCCATCCATTTGTATGTCCATCCATCCATCCATCCATCCATCCATCCATCCTTCCATCCGTCCATTTGTATGTCCATCCATCCATCCATCCATCCATCCATCCATCCATCGATCCATCATTCTATTTACCCATCTGTCCGTCCATCCATCCATCTTTCTATATATCTGTCTGTCTGTTCGTATGTCCATCCGTCCGTCCATCCATCCATTTATCCATCCATCCATTCTATTTATCCATCCATCTGTCTGTCCATCCATCCATCCATCCATCATATCTATCTATCCATCTGTCCATCTGTCCATCTATCCGTCCGTCCATCCATCCATCCATCCATCATTCTATTTACCCATCTGTCCGTCCATCCATCCATCTTTCTATATATCTGTCTGTCTGTTCGTATGTCCAACCGTCCGTCCATCCATCCATTCTATTTATCCATCCATCTGTCTGTCCATCCATCCATCCATCCATCCATCCATCATTCTATTTACCCATCTGTCCATCCATCCATCCATCTTTCTATATATCTGTCTGTCTGTCCGTATGTCCATCCGTCCATCCATCCATCCATTTATCCATCCATCCATTCTATTTATCCATCCATCTGTCCATCCATACATCCATCCATCATTGTATTTATCCATCTGTCCATCCATCCATCCATCCATCCATCCATCCATCATTCTATTTATCCATCTGTCCATCCATCCATCCATCCATCTTTCTATATATCTGTCTGTCTGTCCGTATGTCCATCCGTCCATCCATCCATCCATTTATCCATCCATCCATTCTATTTATCCATCCATCTGTCCATCCATCCATCCATCCATCATTCTATTTATCCGTCTGTCCATCCATCCATCCATCCATCCATCCATCTCAACTTCATGTTTCAAGTAGACAAGATTTTAAAAAATAGTTCATTTGATTATAGTTAAAAATTTAAGGCATCAACTGAACTTAAGTTCTTAAGTTGAATTAAGTGGAAAGTTTTTACAGTGTAATAAAAAAAAAATATAAATAAAGCTTTAACTACAAAAATAATGACAGCAGAGAAGATCAAGACCTCTTTGACAGGCTTTAAAAGATATGGGAAAGTGCAGCATTCAACCATTCACAGAATGTTGTAAACAAAATCTTATGCTTAAATATTTAGAAATGACAACCAAAAGGAATCCTGCAAATTAACACTTCACTCAGAGTGTTTATCAGAGGAAGAAATTACAAGAAAGTTTCTTTTTTGCACTTTATTTATTATTTGCCAAATGAATCTCTAATCGCACAGCAGAGTTGTTTAAAAACTGTTTTAAAACAAGTTGGCATGCAAAACTTGTGTCACATAAATTGGCTGTTTGGATGGGTCCAGGTGGGTGGAATGAATTTCCTGTCTCTCGTTTGTAGCTGTCAAGCTCCCCGAGCTAGATTGTAGGATAAAGCAAACTGCTTTGGGAATGGAGGAGGACATTATTTTCCAGAATCATTATTTAAAGACTAACGTGCAGAATATCCATGTTGTATCATTGCAAGCAAAATAAAAAAACATCTGACAGTGGAAAACATCATGATTCTGAACAAATACACATCTCACTCATTTTGTACATGTGAAGACACCAATATCATAGCAACCATAGCAAAATGCTAACAACCACTCACAACACCGTAGCAACCTCTTATATTTACAGTTATGGTATTACGCTAACTAGGTGTACTGAAAAACTTTCTGCAGTAGCATATTATATATGACACGAAAGTCCAAGCCATCCTAAAGGTCCACATCTCTTTATATGTAATAAAACCTTGTGGAAACATTGGGGTGAAACCATTTGTAGGCAAATTTGACAGAAACTGGGTAGGAATGCAGGAAACCATTTTAATGATCCTTTAAACTCAGGACTTACTGGGAAACCGCAGTCCTCATTTTGTTGGATTTGACGTTAATGATGTACTTCACCATCCTTTTGGCCTTGAGCTTTGCTTTACACATATACTTTGAACAATTAGAGTCTTCAAAACCTGATCAAGACTTATACAGAGAGCCATTATAATGACTTCTAGCCATTTACATACCCATGTATCTCTCTTAAACTCCTAATTGCAGGATTTATCTGGCAAGAGGGCAAGGACTGGTGTATTATGGGATAGCTTATTTATTTATTTGACAGTAAGATCAATGGCTATGTTTGGAAAAACATACTACCATATTGCTTCCTTCAAGTCATGACAGTATGATTGTATTTATGAGAACACCATCACAATGATCTGATATATAGATATATTTTTTAGTCTAGACTTTGCAATTTAGAGGCGCCTCTATTCAAGAATCATTATGGAAGTTGACTGTACAATTTAGTTTGTATGCATTCCTGTGTTAGTCAGGGAGAGAAGACAAAGAAAGAAAGAAATACAAAAAAGTCAATGCATCTGTTTTATTCCAACAAAATCACTTGAACACACATCACATTGTAAACGACTTCCAAACTTGTTTGTAAAAATATGCAAATGTTCTCTTATGCATAGAATGCTAAAATGATGACTAAAATGCATTTATCAAAATATGCAGCTTGTAATACGTTATCCCACAATGCAATACCCTCAACGTGACCTTCTATTTCCAGTTGAGCGATTGAACTAGAAGTGATTTCAGCCATTATTTTTCCAACATTTTTTTTTATTCATTATTTGAAAGAAAAGTTAACAGTTTTCTGTTTCCAAGATGATGAATAGACAGCACCAACTGAATTAAGCATGCAATGTGATGAGGTCATGTGACAACAATAAAGCATACTGTTTGAAAGATTTATCATTGCATAATGTGCTCTGTTTCACTCTATTTTTAAACTCGATTTGCATTTGCTGAAGGAAAAAAAAAAGCAATGCTTGCAAGAAAAGCAAAAGAATAGTGTTAAAGGTGAGTTTAGGTTTTTGGCTCTGATTCTGTGTAAATGAAATGCAGCATCAGAGTTGCTTTGCCATATCTTATTTTCAGTCAGCTGCACACAAGAATCAACACAGTGCAATGTAAATGAGGCTATAAATGGTTAAATATTTGCAAGGAAGACAAGACCAATCACAAGGCAGTATGCACCTATTCTACATGTTTTCATGCTTGAATGTTCAAAGAACACATTATTTTTCAAAATTTTTAAATTGTTGCAGCACCTCTATTCCCAATCTGTCAGTATCGCTCAGGGGTGTGTTTGCCAAAAGCATCGTTAGCCAACTATGGTCGTAAAAGTAATCCATATGAATTGAACGGTTTAGTCCAAATTTTCTGAAGAGACACAATCGCTTTATATGATGAACAATTTGAATTTAGGCTTTTATTCACATATAAACATTCATCAACTCGCACATCAATCGTGGTAAACGGAAACTCAAGCAGGTTTGCTTGACGCGCGTGAGAACCAGTGAGGTTCATTCTTGTGTTACGCAGCACATTTGAGCTTCCTCAAGAACCAATGAGGTTCATTCTCGTGTTACGCAGCACATTTGAGCTTTTGCAAGAACCAATGAGGTTCATTCTTGTGTTACGCAGCACATTTGAGCTTCCTCAAGAACCAATGAGGTTCATTCTCATGTTACGCAGCACATTTGAGCTTTTGCAAGAACCAGTGAGGTTCATTCTCGTGTTACGCAGCACGTTTGAACTTCAGCAAGAACCAATGAGGTTCATTCTTGTGTTACGCAGCATGTTTGAGCTTCCACAAGAACCAATGAGGTTCATTCTCATGTTACGCAGCACATTTGAGCTTTTGCAAGAACCAATGAGGTTCATTCTTGTGTTAAACAGCATGTTTGAGCTTCCGCAAGAACCAAAGAGGTTTGTTCTTGCGCATCAAGCAGGTTCAGTTGAGCTTTTGTTTATGTTTGTTGATCAATGTTTATATGTGAATAAAAGCCTAAATTATATCTGTTCATCATATAAAGCAATCAAGTCTCTTTAGAAAATTTGGAGTAAACCGCTAAATTCATACGAATTAGTTTTACAATCTCTTAATGAACTTTTTGAAGCATCAGAGTTATAGTTGCGTAGCTGTCAATGGAGGGACAGAAAGCTCTCAGATTTCATCAGAAAGATCTTCCTTTGTGTTGCGAAGATGAATGAAAGTCTTACGGATTTGGAACAGCATGAGGGTGAGTAATTAATGACAGAATTTAAATTTTTGGGTGAACTGGGTGAGCTACATCATTGTATGGGAAACACACCCCTGTTTAGTTCCTGTCCCTATGAAGCCCCTCCATACAAAAATTGCAATGTGCTCTGATTGGTCGGCTGGATCAGTGTGTTGTGATTAGTCAATCACTTCAAGCGTGTTTGAGAAATGTCACTCCCATTACCATAACTGTGAGTTTCAACACAAGTTTCAACTAAGTCTCAAATTGTCTACAAGTTCAGAATGGTGTCTGTACATTAAGCGGTTCAGGCTGAATTAATTGCTAAATGAAAAGCTAGTGTTTCATTCAGAGCATAGCCAATAACACAACAAGTGTTTGTGTGTGTTTATCATTGAGAGTGAGAGAGGAAAGAGACTACATGCATGTGTATGGTCCTGCACATAGCTGAGTGCAGCTGAGCAACAGTTTGCTGCAGTATTGTCAGCATGCCAACATTACACTGCATAATTTATTTGCCCTGCAGATGGCCATATCCATAGCAACTAATGCTTGCACTGCTATTTACAGGTGGCAGCTGGATGCAACGCTGATGAGATTTGGGGTTAGACGCTCTCACCAGAAGCTATTACTGAGTGTGGAACACAGGAGAACTGATCCACATGAAAAGGCATGTTTCTTTGCTTCTCTACACCTAAATTCACCACCGAGACAGTCCACAGCGAGACATGCACAAAGCTGTCATGTTTGTGCGGGCTGTGTCCGAAAATGAAGGCAGCTGCTTCACTGCCCAGATGGCCAGATCATTGTAAAGACACTGTTTTTCTCGGAAAGAAGCTTCGAGGCTACCATATTGTCATTTCTAAAACAAATTCAAGAATGTTTTGAACATAACCAGGTCAATATTTAATGAGTACAGTCCTTATTTTCCAAAACTGAATCATAGGTTGAAAAAAAGTGAATAATTTAAACGCTCCATCATGTGCCACGTTTACAGTGCTTTTACACTAAAGCTAGTGCTCACAGTGATAGTCAGTGTTTAAGACTCAAACCCAAAGGTGCATGTGAAAAACAGACCTGGAATAATCCTGGGACACGATTGCTGGATATCAGACACAGCAGAGGTTACAAAAATCCACCAGACTGAGGCATTTAGTCATCATGGATTCAGACTTGATGCTTTCACACCTCCATATACTGTCTGGGAAAGAAGCATTTTTCAGGTTTAAGACAGTTCAACAGTTCAAGGTTATATCTGAAAGCCTGTGTGCTGCCTACATAGGTTGCTTTTCTGGGCTTCAGAGCCACGTTTTCATTGCAAAGACTGTATCAAATTGTAGCAAGTGAAATTATGCTGCCTTCCGAGACCATTTAGCTCATTCATGGATCATTTAGGGGAAAATTAGAGGAAACATCACATACATCGTTTAAGGAAAATGCCTTGTGGTAAGTTCAGAAAAATCCAGTTATTAGGAAAATATAAATATATCTTAAAAAAGTACAAATATTTGAAAATATATAATTACAATTAAAAGGTAAGGTTTAACAAGTACTATTTGTGTGTGTGTGTGTGTGTGTTTATGCTAGAGTGTTATTCAAGAGTGCAGTTCACACATACAAGGAGTTGTTAACTACGTTGCTGTCTGTAAATAACATCTCGAATCTGTTACTTATAAGGTTCAAATTGGGGTTAAATAATTGTCAATGTAGGCATTGCACAACAAGTCTAAACAGAATATGAACAATGGCTATGTTTTCGAATGGCATACTAGCATCTGACATAACTTTTAGCATCTTTTTCTTGACTCACTGTGACATTTTAAAGGGGACCTATTATGCCCCTTTTCACAAGATGTAATATAAGTCTCTGGTGTCCCCAGAATGTGTCTGTGAAGTTTCAGCTCAAAATACCACACAGATCATTTATTATAGCTTGGCAAATTTGCCCCTTTTTGGGTGTGAGCAAAAACACACCGTTTTTGTGTGTGTCCCTTTAAATGCAAATGAGCTGTTGCTCCCGGCCCCCTTTCCAGAAGAGGGCGGAGCTTTAACAGCTCGCGCTTCGGTTGCTCAACAACAACAAAGCTGGAGAATCTCATGCAGCCAAAATGAGGATTGTCAGTAACGGTGTTCAGCCTTACATTGTTCAAACCGGAGTCGACACTGATGGAGAGACTCAGGAAGAAGTTACAACTTTTAGAATGCAACTGGACGTTTCTGAACAGTTAGTGGATAAATGTATGTAGTTGCTGTGGAGTTGATTCAACTCATCGACTAGCATGTGCCACCATGTTAATGTTTTGTGCAAATCCAGCGTTGAATTGACCCTCGTTTGTGAAGCAGTCCGGCATAAAATGACGGCATGGTAACAACACTCTACAACAACTCTTCCTCTTCTCTAAAGCAGCCCAACATCGCCTCACCCCCTTTGTTGTGTTATCCTACTTTTAAGATGTTTATGACTTACGTAGTATGCTATCTACAGTATATATAATTTTCAGTCAGAAGTAATGTAATATTCCAATTCAAATGTAGCCTTAAAGTAAGGCACTAAAGTATAACTGAGTTTGTGTTTATTGAATTAAGTTGAATAAACACATATAGATGGCAGCTGGTGCGAATGCAGCTCTTAATAGCACAGGTTGTCAGGTTAACATGATCCCTGCAGGTCTGGAGGCTGAAAAGCAGTTACACGCTGTCTTACAGTGACAGTCAACAGTGAAAAGCTCGCTAGCAAATCCTTGATTTTCGAGATTAAAACTGTTGGGCCTTAGTCATATCCAAGACAAGTCTCAGTCCCTTAACTGACAGATTTTTATTTATACACATCTAATGCGATGAAATAGCAGTAAGCCAGCGGAATCCTCTTATGTTACTCTTAACTTTCTTGTTGATTCATTACACCACTGTGACTCTCAATTGAATGAATGTGAATCCTGTGGTTGTTTTTATTCACAATTGCATATATCCCAATTACATTGCAAAGCAACACTATTCAAGAAAAATAAAGCGATTACATTTGACAGATGACACCAGTCAGTCTTGTAGCTTCATCTAATGTGAATTTGTATGGTTTATGACACATATTTGTCAAACATACTCCAGTTTTTATTGGGAGTAAAACCTTTTTAAAGTGGAAAACTTTGCATGCATGTCTACATCTAAACGTCGTAAAAATGATTTTCCAAAGTTGTAAATCAAATAAAGATCATTGCAGTAAGTTTTGCAAGAAAATACTATTTCTGTCTTTCTACTTAAAACTTTGTTATATTCAATGTGTTTGCCATTTCTAATGATTTGACCTTTACTATAGCAATTGTTAAGTGAAAAATGTTTGAATGTCCTATACCAAATGTTTTTTTGTTTGTTTTTTCAGTTTATTAATGTAACAGTCACTGTTTAAATCTAATGACTTTAGTAATATCATCCCATTGAGCTTGAGCTCTTATAGGAGCAATATAGATGTCAAGATCCCAGTTCTGTTTTGTATGGACTCTTGCACCACACTAACTTTTGCACTTCACCCCAGACTACATTTCCCATCATCCATTGCACTGATTACACACACAGCTGCAGCCAATCACACCCTACATAAGTCATGCACTTCCTCTCTCTCAGTGCTGAGTATTGTTTAGCATTTATGCTGTTTAGTGGAGCTGCTTTATGGAGCCAGTTCCCAGTCCTTGTTTTAAGTTTCTAGTTCTAGTCTAAATCTAGTCTCGTCTTGTTTACTGATTGCCTGTTTCCTGATTACCTGCCTGTCTTGGACTTCTCTCTCGCCTTGCCCTTTGGACTCTGTTTGCACCTCTCTTGGACTATTGCCTGTTTCCCCTCGATTATTCTTTAGCCTAGCTCTCCTGGATATTGTTTGCCACAGAACGACCACGCTTCTCCCTGGATTACTGTTCTGTCTTGCCCTCTATATACCTGTATGCCATTGTCAGACCCTTGCCTGTTTTGACCATGTTTTGGAATAAAGCTTTGCATATGGATCCGCACGCCTCCCGTTGCAGTCCCTCCGTAACAATAGAGGGTGATGAAAGGTATAAGCTTAAAGATATGAAGTAAATTGAAGAAGAAAATCGGTTTTCTCTAGAGAAGTTGTTTAATCGCCTTCCTGTCAGTTTGTTTGAGGAAAAAGGTTTTGCTGAACTTTAAAATAAATGTAGGATTTAAAAGATTTATTTCAGTATGAAACTATTGAAAAGCACTGAAAACAAGATGGCATGCCTTTTTGAGTCATAGAGCACGGAGAGCAAAATGTCAAGTTAACTCCAGCCAAGACATGCCTGAACAAAATGTTTTGAAAATGCAACATGAAAGATTACATTAAACTGCATTATAGACCTTACGTAGACATGGTCCTGACTATCTTAAATAAAGGTTCCAAATAGGGGTTTTCGCAGTGATGCCATGAACCATTTTTGAGTTCCACCAAAGAACGTTTCAGTTAAAAGTTCTTAAAAGAACCATTTTTTCCCTTGGTGTGTAGAACATTTTGATAATCTAAAGAATCTTTTGTGCAATGGAAAGGTACCATGGATCTTGAAGGTTCTTTATGGATCCCATTGAGGCCAATAAAGAACCTTTTATTTTTAAAAGCATTTCATGAGATTTAACTGTGTACATTTTTTTTTTTTTTTTTTTTTTTTTCCCACTTGAGTCCATTTATACACCACAAAAAGTATTTAACAAGAACTTATTTTCCAGTAAAATATCTGAAAACAACAAAACAACTTAAAGGGATAGTTCACCCAGAAATGAAAATTCTGTCATAATTTACTCATTCTTACAGTATATTGTTCCAAACTTGTAAAAGTTTCTTTCTTCTGTTGAACATAGATCATAGAAGATATTATAATGAATGTTGGTAACCAGACAGTTGACGGTAGCCAATGACTTCCATAGTATTTTTTTTTTTTTTTTCTTTGCTATGGAAGTCAATGGCTGCCGTCAACTGTCTGATTACCAACATTCTTCAAAATATCATCTTGGGTGTTCAACAGAAGAAGGAAATTCATACAGGTATGGAACAACTTGAGGGTGAGTGAATGATGACAGCATTTTCATTTCAACTATCCCTTTAAGAAACACAACACTGCACATGATATTATACTGTGTATTTTCATAGATTGTATCTTGAATACATGTGTATTTTGTCTTATAGCACTGACAGATTTTTCACTTGACAGATTTTTTCACTTGTTACTATTACTACTAGTAGTAGTTGTTATTATTATTATTATTATTATTATGCATACTGTGTATCCTCGACCCTTTTCAGCGCTGCATTTGTTGTGTTCTGTCTTCCGGTTTGTATTTCCACAACATGAAGGTAAGATCTTAAGGATTTATGAATGAACCACTTGTTTTAAAATCTTCCAGGTCTACTGACATGTCTTATGACATCCGCTTCAAACATTACAATGCTAATGATAATTTTTGTTAACTCTAAAATAAATAAATCTATTTCACCAGCTAATTATTCCTTGACAGCAATGCCATAGAAATATACAGAGCTACCGCAAAAACAGAAGTTCAAAGACAACATTTTAAAGATCGCTGCACGCTTGTTTCTCTGGCACATAAGGTATACACACACACACACAAGCAGGATTCGAACCAGCATTTCCAGCATGGGAGGCAAGCGCACTAACAAGGATGCTAAAGACTTCAATCTCTAGTGACAGTCTCTAGCTCGCCTCTTGAGGCCAGCGGAGTGAGGTTTATATGCACAGCTCTTACTAGCTTGCCTCCGTATACAGAAAATTCTTTTATACAATGGATTTGACACTGTACAGACTCTGCTATGGTACCCACCACCCCCAAAAAATGTCCTTTTCTGTCCTTATTCACCCACTCACCCGCTTTCTAAACTATGGAAGAATCAGGTTAACCTTCACTGGCTTGTCTCTCCCACACATGCAGCAAGATTTCCAGGGTTGCACATCAAGAGCTCTGGGCATTTGTTCAGTTTTACAAGTCGAGGGACTTACAGCTCTCCTGTACAGCCTTTCAAACCATTTCTTACATCATGCACAAAAATTACAACAGGCAGTGTACTTTTCACCATTTTTCTTGTAATCACAGCTCAACAAAAACTGTTATAAGATGTCCTGAGCACAGAAGACTTGGAAAACTGGGGCTTACTTGGGAAAATGATCAGAATTTTGAGAGCAAACCTCTTGAAAATGTACTTCTATGGTATATTTCCTGCTAGATTAATGGCCCTATAAGAAGAGATAGGTTTGGGTGAAGCACTCTGATGCCCTGATGCCAGACACATCCATTAAAGGATTATCATGGATAATCATTGCTCTGTTTAAATCTATCCCACGCAGACCCATAGGGCCCAGGGTTCAACAAACAGTGATGGGGAATGATTTCCATTAAAACATGACTATGTCCCTCCAGTGCTGTTACTGTCATGGTTAATCATATCTACAGCTCTGCCAAGTGCCTGTGGCACTGTGCCTTTTACCTGCAGGCCTGGAACATTTTCACCACCCACCTTGCCAACCTTGACACTGAATTGTGATCGTATCATCATATTTCTTCCATCATATTTTACCTTCAGAGATGTTGTATGCTGCAGGTGACATTCCACCCCGAAATGAAAAGTAAAAAAAAAAAAAAAATTAAATATTTGAACAAAAATGAAGCCCATATTTTCAATACAAATAAGATATTTGGCATTGGCATTATTTTCATTGCAATTATGCACATTCCCTCCCAAATTCTCATTATTGTCATGCTTCCAGACATTTTCTTTATGTCCTTATTATCATTATTCTCAATGGTGATTCTCATTAGATTCTCATTACTGTAATATAATTTGACTTCTTTATTATTTAAATTAGCTAAAAGTAGTTAAAGAAAAAAAGCATGTGTAAGTACTACAATTTACGCAACATCGTTATGAAGATTATTTTGCATTACAGTAATGAGAATTGGGGGATAATGAGTTTAATTGTCATGAAAATAATGTCCAAAAATCCTAATGGCCCTATAAGGGCTCAATTGTACTTACAGAAAAATATCATTATTTTTGGCTTTTAATGTTGAGATGAAATATGAACTACTGTAGACATGGTCTTGACTACCTCAAAAAAGGTTCCAAAATGGGGTTGCCATTAGTGAAGCCATTAAAGGGGCCCTGTTATGCAAAATTCACTTTTATAAGGTGTTTAAACACAGATGTGCGTCCACAGTGTGTGTAAACAACCATCCTATAATGGTAAAAATCCACCCATTACTTTATTATAATCCCCATAAATCATAAACAGTCTCTCCATACATACAGCTCCAGATTTCCCCCTACTCTTAAGTAAGAGTATGGTGAAGCCCCGTCCATGACTGGTGACGATCTGTCCTTTTAGCATAGATCCCGCCCTGAGTGAACCGCAGCAGTCCGCCATTTCTGTTTCCTCGCTGTAGCAGCTGGAGATATACAATGTCTGCCCCAAAAAACATTACAAAAGTTCTGTTATTGGATGTACCAATGAACATAAGAGTCTCCATCGATTCTCGGCATCTGAGCCACTGAGGACACTGTGGTTGAATTTCATTTATGAAGGAAATGTGCCGAGGAAAGATTAACATGTGCACAAAAGATTAACATGACGGTACATGCTAGCTAGTCAATGAGTTGAATCAACTCCACAACAACTACATAAATGTATCCACTAACCATTCAGAAACTTTCAGTTGCATTCTGAATGTTGTAACTTCTTCCAGAGTCTCTTCATCAGTGTCTCCGGTCCGAAAAATGTAAGGCTAAACACGGTTACTGACAATTTCTGACTTTTTGGCTGCGTGAGATTCTCCAGTTTTGTTGTTGTTGAAGCGCGAGCTGTTAAAGCTCCACCCTCTTTTGGAAAGGGGGCCGGGAGCAGCAGCTCATTTGCATTTAAAGGGAAACACACAAAAATGGAGTGTTTTTGCTCACACCCAAATAGGGGCAAATTTGACAAGCTATAATAAATGATCTGTTGAAAAGGGGCATAAAAGGTCCCATTTAAGAACCCTTTTTGGGTCCACCAAAGAACCTTTCAGTTAACAGTTCTTAAAGGATTATGAAGAAAGTATAATGCCTCTTGCAGTTCAAAACGCTTATGCTACGTCCTACGCCTTCCGTATTCAACTTACTTTTCCGTAAGTTGAATACGGAAGGCAGTCTGGCGGAAGCTGGATATTTTACTTTATAACTTGTTAAATATGGATATTTTTCTTACGCTTCGCTTCAGAAGGCCTTTATTAACCCCCTGGAGCCGTGTGGAGTACGTTTATGATGGATGGAAGCACTTTCTTGAGGTTCAAACTCGTTGCACCCGTTCACTGCCATTATAAAGCTTGGACGCGTCAAGATATTTATTAATATAACTCCAGTTGTGTTCATCAGAAAGAAGAAAGTCATATACACCTAGGATGGCTTGAGGGTGAGTAAATATTGGGGTAATTTTCATTTTAAAGTGAACTAATCCTATAAAAGGACCATTTTTTTCTTTGTGTGCAGAACATTTTGATAATCTAAAGAACATTTTTTTTTTTTTTTTTTCGACTATAAAGAACCTTTTGTGGAATGAACAGGTTCCATGGATGTTAAAGGTTTTTTATGGAACCCGTTGATGCCAATAAAAATCATCAGTCACTTATTAAAAACATAGAAAGAAAAAAAATGAGCTGTATATATACCAATCATAAAAAGCAATATCAGCCAATTTCCACTTCCTCCCTGACGCTCGAAAATATTTCCGTTCCTACAGGGTTCCTCATTAATCTTCAATCTTCATGATAACTCCATGATGATCTCCCAAACAAAATGAGCAAAATAGATGAATATCAGTTAGCTGACTCGTTTTGACACCTATCATCCGTTAGTCAGCCGTAATGCGCGCAGGACTGGAAGATTCATCAGCGAGAAGTAAAGTGACACACACGAGAGAGAGTGGAACGCTGGGAAGGAGTGAAGGTTGCAAAGGGCCAGGACCTTTAAGAGTGTGGGATGATCTGATGAGGTGGCCCGCTCTTCTCAGGTTGACATGACACAGCTCCGCTAATTGGTCCAACAGGGAGAACAAAGCGGAGAGAGAGAGAAAATGCAAGAGATACTACTGAAACCAACGCTGCTGTCACAACTACATAATGATATACCCGCATCCATAGAACCGAGATGCATTCACATGCCAAATACGCCAAACACGCAAAGAAGTTTCTAGCTTTGTAAAGAACACGACACAAAAGCATCCATAATGTATCAGGCCGAGTGACAATGAAGGCAAATTATAACGTGTTTAGCGCAAACCATGCTATTATAAAAGCCTTTGTTATTTTCTAAAAAGGAGATTTTGCAGGAGAAAGAAAGGACAAAAGAGAGAAAGCTAGCCAACCATGATTTTTTCCACGTTATGATCTCAGCCCCATGAAGAAGAGGCTGAAGACGAGGAAATGTGACATATCAGCTTTTTGGTGACACTCTGTAGTGGTTCATGCTCCGATGGTCAGCGCTCATTCAGAAACAGGGCCCGCTCACCGTGACCCTTTCGACTCGGAGAAATTCGCTTGTGCCTTTGAGCTTCCACTGTCTCCGTTTTCTTGATAGAGGCGGAATAGATATCGGAGACAAATGTCGAAAATTTTTTCTCTGGTTTGATATTAAGCGAATGCAGCAGGAGCAGAAGCGCTTCGGGGCTGAAGACGAGAAGCGTGCACGCGCACACACACACACACACACACACGGAGGTACAGTGCGTGATGGTGAAGATGCGAAATATGACAGACAGAAGGCAGACTGGCCAGCAGTGCGTGGGTTGTCAGGCTCAAATGCGTGATGCTACGCGGCCAGCACCATAAATTAAACCCGTGGGAGAACCCGGGCGAGGAGAGGAGTCCACCGTAGTCATGTCGAGCGCAGATGGAGGAGGTGGAAAGCCTTCATGTTGCATACTAAATTCAGCTCGATCTCTTTATGCTTACCCATCATCTCCTACACTCTAAAAAGGGTTACATTTTTTAATTATTTTTTTAACCCAATGGTTGGTTTGTCCCATATTTGGGTTGAAACAACCTAGCATTTTTTAGAGTGTAGCCTATAGTATCTACTTGCTTTACACTACTGGTTATCTTTATGTTTATAAAAATAATATATATGGTAACACTTTAGTTTAGGGTCCAATTCTCACTATTAACTAGTCGCTTATTAGCATGCATATTACTAGGATATTGGCTGTTTATTAGTACTTATAAAGCACATATTAATGCCTTATTGTGCATGACCATATTCTACATCCCATAATCCTACCCAATACCTAAACATAACTATTAAGCAGTAATTAGGAGTTTATTGAGGCAAAAGTCATAGTTAATAGTTAGTTAATAGTGAGAATTGGACCCTAAAGTGTGACCATTATATATATATATATATATACACTATATTGCCAAAAGTATTGGGACACCCCTCCAAATCATTGCATTCAGGTGTTCCAATCACTTCCATGCCCACGGGTGTATAAAATCAACCACCTAGGCCAGTGTTTCTCAACCCTGGTCCTGAAGGACCTCCATCACTGCACATTTTGAAAGTTTCCTCTTTCTGACACCCATTTCAGGTCCTGGAGTTTCTTCTAATGAGCTGATGAGTTGAATCGGGTGTGTTTGATTAGGGAGACTAAGAAAATGTGCAGTGTTGGGGGCACTTTAGGAGCAGGGTTGAGAAACACTGACCTAGGCATACAGACTGCCTCTACAAACATATGTTCTCTGGAGTGATGAATCACGCTTCTCTGTCTGGCAATCCGATGGACGAGTCTGGGTTTGGCAGTTGCCAGGAGAACGGTACTTGCCTGACTGCATTGTGCCAAGTGTAAAGTTTGGTGGAGGGGGATTATGGTGTGGGGTTGTTTGTCAGGGGTTGGGCTTGGCCCCTTAGTTCCAGTGAAAGGAACTCTTAATGCTTCAGCATACCAAGACATTTTGGACAATTTCATGCTCCCAACTTTGTGGGAACAGTTTGGGGATGGCCCCTTCCTGTTCCAACATGACTGCGCACCAGTGCACAAAGCAAGGTCCATAAAGACATGGATGAGCGAGTTTGGTGTGGAGGAACTTGACTGGCCTGCACAGAGTCCTGACCTCAACCCGATAGAACACCTTTGGGATGAATTAGAGCGGAGACTGCGAGCCAGGCCTTCTCGCCAACATCACTGCCTGACCTTGCCAACTCCATATTAAACCTTACGGATTAAGAATGGGATGTCATTAAAGTTCATGTGCATGTAAAGGCAGACATCCCAAAACTTTTGGCAATATAGTGTGTGTGTGTGTGTGTGTATATATATATATATATATATATATATATATAAACATGTTCATATTTTTGAAAGAAGTCTATTATGAGCCCAAAGGCTGCATTTCTTTGATCAGAAATACAGTAAAAATGGTAAAAATTCTGAAATATTATTGCCATTTAAAATAATGCTTTCTGTTTAAATGTATTTTAAATTTTAATTCATTCCTGTGATGTCAAATCTGAATTTTTTAGCATCATTACTCCAGTCTTCAGTGTCACATGATGTCAAATATGCAGATTTGCTGCTCAAGAAACATTTCTTGCTATTATCGATGTTAATCTAATATTTTTGTGGAAACCGTGATACATTACCATAAAATAAATAAATACATAAAATTAATACTTTTATTCAACAAGGACAGATTAATAAATACATTTTCCATTTTCCAGTTTCCACAGATCACAAAAACTGTTTTCAGCACTGATATAAGAACCAATATTAGTAATTGTAATAATTAGTAAAAAAAAAAAAAAAAAAATGTAAGCAGCAGATCAGCAGACTTATTTCAGAGGATCATGTGACACTGAAGACTGGAGACTGAAGGCTAATGATGCTGAAAATTCAGCTTTACATTACAGGAATAACAAACATTTTAAATTATAATTGTATTTTACAATATTACTATTTTTACTGTATTTTGATCATTTGATAAATGTAACATTGGTGAGCATAAGAGGCTTCTTTCAAAATGATTTTAAAAATCTTACCAACCCCAAACGTTTGAACAGTACAGTATATTATTATTATTATTATTATTATTGATTTATTTTAATAATTATTTTTAATATAATAAAATGTATAATAAAATAATATAATAAATATAATTTTATAATAATATAATAAAATATGTTTTATATAACATTTAAAAAAAAAAAACAATAAAAAAATATTTTGTATTATATTTTTTTATATTATTATTTATTTTGATTCAATAAATGCAGCCCTGCTGCATATAAGAGACTTCTTTCAAGAACATTAAAAAATCCTAATTATTCTAAACCTTTGACCTGTAATGTATTGCCCCATTCAGGTGTTTCTTTTCTCGCTGTACCGTCTGCTGACATTCCCCTAGACCAAAATCCAATTGCACAGGCCTCTATCACTTTCAAACTGAATTTCATTTAGGTACAGCTATGGCTGAAAGCCCCCATGGATGGATCACTTCTTGACAGAGAGGCTTGGGACTTTCGGTCAAAAGCCCACAGCATCTGCAGGCCGGTCCTCGGTGTGTCGTAGCGAGCTGTAGTCATCAATCAGCATCACATCAAAGCATCTCCATGATGGATCTTGGATTACCTCCACAGGCTGAGAAATGACAGTCAGCAGAAGTCTGGCGCTCCGTCTTTGTCAGCACGCCGTAGGGGATCTAAGACGTCCCCCATGCTGGCTTGTGGGTCTTCAGATCGTCTTCGGTTCCTGAATTTTTGAAAAGCGAAAGTGTTGGACTATTCTTTTTGTGAATGTGTTTAATATTGAGACTTTTTAGATGAGATAGTTCTCAAACTAATGAAGAAGAACTGGCACAAAAATGCATGGGGAAGTAATCAGAAAGCTTCTACCTGAGCCTTCAGCAATCAGAGCACTGCGACGTAACAGCCTGCGGCCGCGCAGAGCATCTGAATGATAAAAACAAATGAAAAAAAAAGTTTTCTTTCACGGTCAGAGGCTGTAGCTGAAAGTGCAACTAGGCACATCATCACAGATGTACACCGTACCAGCTGTGGCCTTATTTCACATACACAAACAGTAGGACGTCAAAAGAACTAGATATTTTTGTCTACATACCAGTGGATTTTTATCAAACAAATGACAGTGGGCTTATTTGTTTAATGACCCAAAGGAGATATTTGTTTTTAATGACCCTAGAAGTTTGATTAAACCATCAAAATATGAGGAAAATATTTATTTACTTATTTTTTAATTAAGGGAAGAACAAAACACTAAACTTGGTTAAGGGATTTATCTGACAAAATTATTTGATGAAAAAGGCAGAACAAAAAGCTCACAGGAAACAGCATACATTGACTGCATCATAATCAGTTATTAATATTTTGTTGGTTCTCTCTTGTTTTTGCATATGTTCATAATATCTTTGTATGACAGCCTGGCCAAAAATTATGTCCGCACAATTTGCCATGTTTCATTGCGTTATTTCACACGCACCACTACACAACATGCCTACAAAATCGTTAACCAATTTTCAATAATATATGAATATAGGGTGAAGATGCCAATTTTTGTAGGCCGGGCATCACTTTTGGGCACTACTGTATTTGTATGCTAATTTCTAAGCAACCGACCTTATGTTTACAGTACATGCACATAAATATTTTGATATTAATCAAGATTTGGTCATATTTTGATGATGTATGCATCATCTAAACACATTCATATGTTTAGCATAACAATATTAATAGAATATTATAGTTTCTAGAAATCTAAATATGATTGTATGCCTTTATTCATCAATAAAGACCTTATTTAGAATATTTATGTATGATATTAGATACAGACTGTTGAGAAACGTTAAATTACTGAAAAAAAGCAACAACACATTTTTGAAGCTATGAAGAGACTTTTTCCCCCTACTATCACTTTACAAACATTGGCCTACATTTGAAAGAGTCTCATGGCCTACATTTTGCTATTTTTTATGCTGTTCTGTGTGTTATTGTTGAACATATGAATGAGATTTGATTGAATTACTGTCCAAAATGACTAAAACATAACATATAATAAATGACAAGAGCGAGCATATCTGTTATTTCCATGAATATGTATATATAGTTAATACTTTTATTCATCAAGGATGCATTAATATAATTAAAAGTGGCAGTAAAAAGATTTCTATTTCAAATAAATGCTGTTCCTTTGTACTTTCTATTATTCAGTGAATCCTGAAATGTATCACAGTTTCAAAATATGAAGCAGCCCAACTGTTTTCAACATTTGGTAATAAAAATTAATGATTATTGAGCATCAAATCAGCATATTAGAATAATTTTTGAAGGATCATGTGACATTGAAGACTAGAGTAATGATGCTGAAAATTCAGCTTTGATCACAGGAATAAATTACATTTTAAAATATATTCAAATAGATAACAGTCATTTTAAATTGTAATAATATTTCACAATATTACTTTATCAAAGAAATGCAGCCTTAGTGAGCACAAGAGACCTTTTCCCCAAAAAAAAACATTTAAAAATATATTACTGACCCCAAAATGTTGAACTTTTTTATTATTATTAATATAACAGGAATATGGGTGAACTTTCAATAGCTGTCTTAACCAGATCAGCATGTTAGAAAATTATGTACATGGTCAGGTTGGTACTGTATGATCTGCCACATTATCTGCTTGGAAATAATTATAAAAAATACTCTTAAGGAGGCATCACCAATACTTGCTCATACATTATACCCATTGCTATACTTATTATGTTTATACTGTATGTGATCATACTTGCAATTTATGCTTGGTAGACTAAACATTCATTATAACAGAACACCTCAGCAGCCACACAGCAATGCTGTAGAAATCACCTAGAAAACCCTTGCAAATGCATAACAATGTGCTAAAAACACCTTAGCAACAGCATGGCAAAACACTGGCAACTCCCTAGAATCATGCAAGTGAGTTTTGCACAGGTAATCACTCACCTTATCTTCATAAAATGAAAAAAAAAGTCTAGTTATTTATGTAATGAGACTCATCTTTCCAGCTTCATCTTCACAAGTCCCACGAGCTGTGACCTCTAGCCTGCAATATAAGACTCACCACCTTCAACAGCACGGGCCACCATACACTGCCAACATCATAAATGAGTCTTCACATAATGATCTGCCCTACTATGATCTTCATATACAGCTCTTTCCTTATTAATAACCCACACCTTCAGCACCTCAGCCAGTGACTCAGTAATTCCTCACTCTCGCACTGAATCTGACGCTTCTAAGGTCTTTGCTTCGCTCCTGTGAAATAAGGATGCTTCTTTTTACAGACAACAGCTCACAGCAGTGTTCCTGCATGGGAAAATCTGCCCGAAACCTCAAAAAAGCAGCAGACATTAATGATTTTGACATTCACCGCAAAACAAAATGGTGTATCTTGAAGATTCTAGAAGCAGGAACGTCCTTGAGAGCGTCAGGTCGGTGACTCAGAGAAGGGAAGGGGCTTAACTGAAGGAAAGACGTAGACAAAAATGTGCAAAGAATAACAAAAACGGCCAGCTTAGGAACAGATGTGAGTATTGGCCCACCACAAATAATGCATCTAAAATCAACACAAACAAATCAATATAAGCATAGACCTTCAGAATGAAAGCATCTCAACATCGTGTCCACAATGATGTAAAAGCACAAAGTCACTGTTTTGTTTTTCTGTATAACCACCATATATATATACTAAACCCAATCAAACACAATACCTTCACAGTTCACATACATGTGTGGGCAAAGAAGCAGCAGTCTCCGAAAGAAAGAAGCAATCAATTTGTCCTTGCTGAACAATTTATTGATCCATTGGTCATCAAGGACCAAACCCAAATCCTTAAATCCCATTAGAGCTGAGGATGGGAAAGGGAGAAAAACAGCACAAATCAATCAACGAGGCCTTCAATCTGAGCAGAAAGGGAACAAACACACCTTGGAGCAGCGCAGACCCCTGTACGCGTCTCAGTTTGTCACAGTCTGATTCACCATCTGTCTGTACGAGCGGTGGAGAGTGTCCTTGGATCGGGTATTATTTCTGAGAGCAGATTCCTGGATACCTTCAGAGACATGAGAATCCTCATGTGTGGGAAATAAACACATTAGAAATCACAGAACACATGTATTTCTCAAAACTGGAATGAATACACACACACACACACACACACACACACATATATATATACATATTGTAAAAAAGAATTGTTGGTTTAACCTGAAAAAAGTTACCAAAAGAAAAAAATGTTGTGATAAGTCATAAAAATATTTTTTTCAAGTATGTGTATATATATATATATATAGTTCCTGTCCTTGATTCTGATTGGTCAGTAGCTGTGTTTTATTCACAATAAAACACGGCTATGAATGCTTCACCCAACGGTTCTGTATATCACTACACAACGCCTTTAGCAACCACTCTTAGCAACGTAAACTGTATGTTCTCAATTGATATTGTTCATTGAAGCTTACTGTATTATGTAGAAGAGTATTGTGAGAAAGAGATCAAGTGAGCGAGTTTATTACCTGCATTCAGATTTAGCATTTTCCTTCAGGTCAGTCCTATGTTCATAATAAAAAATCTGTTTAAATGTCAGATGTATTATCCTGTCCTTTTAACAGTTAAGGGGTTTTCCCATGACTGACAGCGCTAGTCAAAGCATTTGTCAGTTGCGTCTTGTTCTGTGTTCACAACAATTCAGTCTTTTCAATGTAAAAGTCTTCACTGTCTTCACTGACTGACACACTCATAAAGACAGTCTTTGCCGCCATCTAATGGCGTAATAATGTAACTTCTGTTGCTGTTCACGGTCAGGGACTATTTTTTCCGGTGGAAGGAAGGCTTTTAGTGACAGTTTACTTCATGAAAGTTGCATTGATACATATTTTTGGCTTTAATATTTGTATTGTGTGGTAACCGTTTTATAAAAGCAATAAGGTACTTGAGGCTAGTGCTGTATCGTGAATAAGTCACGGCTGAAGGGGTTCCAGGCACTCCGCTTCGCGTCATGCCTAACAACGCCCTTCAGCATTTACTTATTCACAATACAGCACAGCCTCTCGTACCTTATTGCTTACATACACACACACACACACACACACACACACATACTTTTATGTTAAAAAATGATCAATAAAAAGCATAATAATAATAATAATAATAATATACAGTTCCATTCAGATTTTTAAAATGTTTTTGAAAGAAGTCTCTTATACTCCCACAGGCTGCATTTATTTGATAAAAAATACAGTAAAAACTCTAAAAATTGTGAAATATTATTACAATTTAAAATTGTTTTCTGTTTGAATTTATTCCTGTGATCAAAGCTGAATTTTCAGCATCATTAATCAGTCTTCGGAGTCACATGATCCTTTAGAAATCATTCTGTATTTAATATTTAGGATTCTTTGATGAATATAAAGTTCAAATGAACATTATTTATTTAAAGTTAAAATCTTTTGTAACATAATAAATGTCTTAACTGTCATTTTTGATCAATTTAATGCATTCTTGCTGAATAAAATATATTTTGTTAATGCACTGACATTCATACATTTCTGAGCATTTTAAGGCTTAAAGGGATAGTTCACCCAAAAATGAAATTTCTGTCATCATTTACTCACCCACAAGTTGTTCCAAACCTGTATGAATTTCTTTCTTCTGCTGAACACAAAAGAAGATATTTTGAAGAATGTTGGTAACCAAACAGTTGACAACCAACCAAACAATGGGCCCATTGACTGGATGGGAAAAAAAATAATACTATGGAAGTCAATGGATGCCAGTTACCAACATTTGTCAAAATATGTTCTTTTGTGTTCAGCAGAAGAAAGAAATTCATACAGATTTGGAACAACTTGAGGGTGAGTGAATGATGACAGAATTTTCATTTTTCATCTCTTTAAGTGTCTTAATGTCTAAAACAGCTTGCTCTGTTTGGACAAACAGTCCAATCAGTCATCAAAATCAAAAATGAAAACAAAAAGAAACACATTGCACAAAATACCCCCTATTATCTTTCACCATCACTTCAATCAAAATCAAAGCAAATCAAGCTAATACCACTTTGATGTTCTGCAATTTTATTTGAGCATTACAACCTTGGCCTACTTGAGACGGCAACTTTGACCAGTTCTGCTAATTCGGAAAAACTCAGAAACGGTGCTAGCGTGCACTGAGTTACCTCTGGGCCGCTGCCAAGTGTGTTTCTGATAAAGGAGGGCTAAGAAGCGTCACAGCACCTCTTTGAGTTCTAAATTCCCCACACTGCCATGTAGGCCTTGCTTCTTTGATTTAACACATTTATTCACCACATTGCGCACCAATTATTTCTTCCCAGGTGAAGGAAGAGGGCTATAAAGCTCCCTTGCCGTTGAACAAAGAGTACGAGAGTGGAACACAGACACAAAACCTGTTAAAGGATATATGAGGAGAGGCCTTCACTGAAAGGAAATTATGGGCAACACGAGGGAATCAGGAGTTCATGTTCTCACAGGAAGTGATGGGACGTAATTTGTTAAGATGGGAAAATCGTGAAACCACAGAGACTAGCGTTGTTGAGCCAACTGCCATCCCTTGAGAGAACAAGGAGGACTAGTGTTGATTAACCAACTTGGCAGAGAACACATTCAACCAGGGCTGAGGATCATACCAGAGTGGATATCTTTATCCAAGTAATTCTTGGCAAGATTACAGTATTTCAGAGAATTTGCAAGAATTCGGGTGCAGATGTGGATACAGCTGCGGAAATTTGCATACTGACAATCAGATCTCTGCAGTCCGGAATGATCAGATATCATAATTAAAAAAAGGAAGCTTTTTGTGTCTAATTGTTTTGAAGATATTCTGGGTTAAATGCATGTTAAGTTTTATTGACAGCATCTAACGCATTACCACAGTAATTTCGACTCGGCTTGTAAAAACAAGCAAACAAACGCACAAATGTGTTATGAATAACATGTATTTAACCAGGAAAATCCCTTTAGATCTGATTCGCTTCATAACAGTGATCTACAGTTTGAACCCAGAAAAATCAGCATTGCATCACATATACTAAACAAAACTTTAAAATGACTTTGAACATCTTCCCTTTTAGGTTTGTTTCTGCGAGTCTTTTTCCAAACAGAGATGATGAAAATGTTGCCTTAAGAGTATGACCTAAATTTCACATCAAACAAATATGCAAAACAACACTGCAACACTCTCACAAACGCCAGTTTGAATGTTCACATGCACAACACTTATGCTTCGGATATTTTAACACAGACTTTAAATAATCCTTATTGAAATACCTTCAATTTCACCAGGGTTTAACTCACGTGGGTCATTCCTCTTATGCAGTACATTTTCATGTCCTCATTAAATGTATCTTAATATATTGCATAAAATATTAAAATTAAAAGTTTTAAAAGATGAAAGTCATGTTAGTTTTCTTTTATCTCAATTAAATCAAGGAATTTTACACCATTTCATTACTGTGGTTTGAGCAGATGTTCTTTTTGGCATGTCTCGGATTGCTGCACCAATTTCTAACATCAAAATTTGGCTATTTTTTAAAACGTACTCCAGGTGCTTCTTTATTTTGATCACTCTCTAATCAAAATGTTGCCAATAAAGCATGTTTTCTTGGGAATATCGATTTCATTGATAATCAGTTGACTGATTTGTCCTATGTCCTCAATATTATCTTCCATTAGTCTATTGTAATCTGTTAACAACAACAACAACACAATCATAAGCAAGTAGCAATAGATTTGATAAATTCTGTGATTTTTTTGTCTGGCTTTGTTTTATTAAATTACATATTTTATTCTAAAATTTAGCCTAGTCAACATCTGTCTTTTGTCAAATGAACTTTAGATAATTAATGTTGTTCAGATATCACATTTTGAGTTTCTGTTGATGAAACCAATCGCCTTTATTGTATTAACTCAAATTTTCAATTTCAATGAACTCAAAATTTTAAGGCAACCATGTATACTATGTATATGTACGCTTTTAAAGTTCAGAATATATACAACAAAATATATATATATATATATAACATTTATGCATTTAGCAGATGCTTTTATGCAAAGCAACTTACATTGCATTAATGCATTCATGGTACAGTATACATTATCAATTCATACATTCTCCAGAAATCAAACCCCTGACCTTGGCATTGTGATAGCACTATCTCATACTGTTTGAGCAACAGAAATTTTTCTAGTCTAGTCTAGTGAACAATTTTATAGAAACATTTCCTAAATTACATCATAAACATTCGTTTTGGACATACTACATAACAGGAATGACCCACCTGACCTTTTGAGAGCAGAATCCATTCAACATCTGTGTGAGCATGTTAATTTGATAACACCATAAAGCACCTTTCATTTTTAAAAGCCTGTAAAGCATTAACGCTTCATATAAACCGTGTCGACCAGTGATCATTATATTCACCATAATGCATTGCACTGTATAATACTGAGAATTGCATAACACCACAAGTATGTAAACAGAGGTTTGTAAACCTTACATTCATAAACAAACAAACAAACAAACAAAAAATATACCCACTGTAACTTCACTCAACCTCCACCACATTTTATTTAACAAAATAGAAGCAGATCAAATGTAGCAAAGCATAGAAATGTAACTCTGAGACAAACTCTTGGGAAAATGCACCAAATAATAGATAAGCCAGAATGTGGTACAGTCTTTCACAGTGGAGCGACAAATAATTACCATGACATAGAGAAGAAGAAGAAGGAGATGCCTTGATGGACAGCCAGAACCAGTATAACAGAAATAATAGATCAGAAGGGTCACCCTTCAATTTCAGGTTGGTAGGGGGGGAGATTGTATGTTTTTTTTTTGTTTGTTTTTTTTTAATATGTGCGTATGTGCAGCGTGAGTCACAACACACATCTCTCTGAAAGCTCTGAATCTACGTTAGAGTAAAACCATTGCAATATGACAGGAACCCCATTGGGACGTTCTGCTGGACTGCAATTCAACTGACTTTGTTTTGTGCAACCTAAATCAAATTGACAGGTAAGAGAGAAAAGCATCTCCCAGTGCCAATATATTCCACACTTGGCTGCCGGACGGACATTTCTTTTGTTTCTTATTGTATTATTCAAAAAAACTCACACAAGAGCTTTAACATGAAGGGGGAAAAAAGGGTAAGCTACAAAGATGGTATTCCAACTATGAAAATGGACGGCTGGTTACCTTATTTTAGCTTTTTAACCGTTCTTTATTCATGTTGTTTTGTTGTAAAATCATTACAGTGATACAAACTCAACCTCAAAAACATCAGCAGTGACATTTAAATGCTATAGCAGTAAGATGCATGGCACTGCGCTCTACATCTCGTTTGTAAAAATGGCATTTTGGAAACAGCGTTCAACTCGTGTTCTTCACTACTGAATCTGATCCCGCCCTTCTCTCTGAGTATTAGCCATCACAGTGACACACTTAGGCCTATAGTTATGTTGATAATGTGAATGCTGGTTTGCCTACACATACCGGTGAACTTCAGCTCCCAGCATGATTTCATACGCTTGAGAGGCAACAGCGACATCTAGAGGCGGCTATTCCATCTACGGCTGCTGTGATGACATCAGTCAAATGCACAGACATGCCTCTGATCTGCTTTTCGTATATATTTACACCTTTTCATCCACTTTATAGGACGTATCCAAGTAGCAAACGGCAGAATATTCCTTTCTCGTATTTGGACAAAATAGATGGCTTTACAAAAGCTCACAATACTTACAGTGAATAATAGGCTTTTGTGAAGGAATACTTCATCCCCTAAAAAGAATAATAATAATTAATAATAATAATAACAATAATAAATAAAAAATAAAGGCATCTTAGTCTATGTGCACTCTGTAGACGGATCCAAATCTGCACATACTGAAACCCCCTTCAAACATTAGTCTTTAAAATGAAAAAAAAAAAAAAAAATCCTCCCCTCGCGTCGTCCTTCTACCCTTACACTGTATCCATCGACACACAAGATCACGAACCACTGGAGCTACATTGAATTTTCGCAGCATAAGCATGTCAGTGACTTGAATCGGTCATGCTTATCCGCATCCCAAACATGTCAACAGTTGGCACACTATAAGATAAACACATTTTTACATTCATAAAGGAGATGACTGGGCAGATACATGAGAAATCTGCACAAAATAAAAGTATAAATAATCCCCATATCAACCAATCAACAATCAACTGATAAAACGGAAAGTACATGCATTTACAACTCGTTATTTCCACCTTTCGACCTGTCCGCCTTTGAGAAAGAGAAATCAAACAGCAAATACAAATTCTAACTGACAAAAAATAGAAGAAATGGCACTTTTAATATAGTCATATATAGTTTTATATTTATATATATATATGTATATTGATAACACGAAAGAAGGGTCGCGTTGGCTTCCTTGATACTATGGTAATGGTTCCCAGTGTGTGTTGAGACCATGCGAATCATGCAGATATGTTACAGTCCGTTATTTACATTACATTCATGCGTTCGTGCACCGTTCCCACGTCCTCTTTTGAGCATGTTTGCAGTCTGAGCTGGGAGGAGAGAGAAAGAGAGAGAGGCTCTATACATATATAACAGTGGGGGCCCCATTGCAGTGTTTCATGGACGCTATACTCAACCGAAGCAACAAAAAATAGGCTATTTTTTTCCCACAGAGGTGAGTCAGAGGTCTAATGTTTGTGTGTCGCCCTCCAACATACGAAACGCAGTACGTCCTTTTGCTCGCTCGTGTCTCTGTGAGCATCATTTGTCGGAGAGAGAGTGGGCACCACAGTCGTAGCCTCTGTGTGGCCCGTCTGCGTGATAAGCTCCGCTGTGCCAGTAGGACGAGTCGCAAACTGTCTGTAAAGAATTGATTTCTGACGCAGAAGAGTTGCCGTCTCTCCGTTTCGATCTCTTTCGATTGCGCAGGATAAAGACCAGCATTCCCACCACGGTGAAGGCAGACGTCACGAAAACCAACAGCAGGCCGGGCACGAGCACCGATATCGACACTCTGCTGGGCTCCAGGTAGGAGTTGGGCCTCGTCCCTGTGTCTACTGGGAAAGTGCTGTTTTTGGACAAGGAGGTGGGGGAGATCTTCTCGTAGAGCTGAGGGCACATCAGATCATTCCTGATTCGCCGGAAATCCCTCTTCCAGAACTCCTCAGGGGACTCACACTTGAGATCGCTCACAATGACGTCCGCCCCGAGTTTGTCTGTCCACTGTTTGAATGGGACGATGTTGCACGAGCAATCCCAGGGGTTCCCATGTAAATCGATCTGGATAATGGAGTTGAGTTGGTCTAGGACACCTGGCACGGGAAGATACGTGAAATAATTGTTATGCAAGCTTATTTTAGACAAAGAAACCCCCAAGAACGCATCCACGGGTAGAGCTTTGAGCAGGTTGTTGTTGAGGAAGAGCACCCTCAAGTTGGGCATCGGGCTGAAGGTGCCCGGCATTATGAGCTGGATGTCATTATATTCCAAACTGAGATACTCCAGGTTCTGAAGGCCAACGAACATCTCCGCTATTAAAGTATCCAAGTAGTTCTTGTCCATGTAGAGCCACCTCAACTCGGTCAGATTATGAAAAGTGCCGTTTTCAATCATTTTTATGTTATTCCCCCCCAAATCGAGCAAATTCAAGCTATGATAGCCTCTGAGCTGGTTCCTTCTGACAGTGTGAATGTTGTTGTCGCGCAGATTTAACTCGTGCGCGGTCAGGGGTTTGGGTTTGAGATTAGCCACACTTTCTATCTTCCTGCCCTCGCAGTTAACCCCAAGCCCTTGTCTAGTTCCTATAAGCTTACAACTACAAGACTGAGGGCAGGTCGAATTAGCCGGCGGCTCCCTTTCAATGGCGCCGGTCGCCATGGCCGTGGGCTTCATTTTCAACTGCCAATTCTCCCTGGCTTTCGGCCGCTTGTTGTGCCCTCCCCTGGCGCTATGGGACTCGGTCACCCCGCTCGTTTTATAGGGCGTGGGATGGGGGCCGCGATTGGGGGTCTCGTCCTGGGTGGGAGGCGCCACCAGGCTGGAATCCATGCCGCTCTTTGAAGGGCACAGCTCGGTCTCGGCCGTTTCGTTCAGGTCGTTCCCTTGCAGCCGAGTGGGCGCCTCACAAATGACCCTTCCGATAAGCGCGTTCTGCGGGATGTTCTCTAGCCATTCCTTCAGGGAAACCAGGTCACAGTTGCAATCCCATGGGTTGTCCTCCAGTAAAACCTCCACGATGCCAGGTATCTGTTCTAGAATCCCTTCGTAAGGCAACGTTTTTATTCGGTTCCCCCTCAGATCGAGGTGCGTGATGGGCACGTTCTGAAACACGTTGATGGGAAGAGCGCTAATAAGGTTGTCGTTTAAGATTAAAACTTCGAGCTTACTCAAGTCCCTGAACACAGACGGGTCAATGTCCCTCAGAAGGTTGAAGTCGGCTTGAAGGTACTCCAGGTCGTCTAAACCGAGAAACGTACTCTTTTTGAAAGACCTGATCTTGTTGTTATTAATGTGCAGCCGTTTCACAAGCTGCAGTCCTAGGAAAGCGCCCGGCACGATGTCGTGCAAGCCATTGTTCTCCAAATGCAAGCTCACGGCATTGTAAAAGTTAGCAAACTCGTTGGGGAACAGTCTGGATAAAGAATTCCCGTGAAGCAGGAGGTGATAAAACTGGGAGCTCGGACCTGTCAAATGGTGCAGGTTTGTGAGGCTCCTTTTCTCACAGTCAATGTGCAAATCGCCTTCTATTGCATTGCAGGAGCAGATCTGCTCCTTACAGACGTCCCTTGTAACATTCCCGATAGCTACACAAAGAGCCGCCTTCAGCAACACAATCCAAAGCAGCATTTTCAATACGACACAATCATCCCCGACATCAAGACATGAATACAATCAGCAAGAGGGCGAGAAATGAGATATATCTCCAGTCTAAAAAAGCAGGGGACACTCTGTGATTATATCCATGCTCAGCTCGCTATGTCCAGATTGAGAAAAATCGACAGCAAGAAGCCTCTTTTTCATCACCTCCCCATCGCATGCCATCAAAACAATATTAAAGCCTACAGAATGACATCTTCAACTTAATTATTTGGCTTTTCGGGCTCGCAAATCACTGACCTTGTGCATTTCTCACATATCCACGGCGCGGGAGCTGTTCTTTCTCCCGTGGTGCTGAAATCACACCGCGCACATCTCAATACATCGCTGTAAGATTAATCCGAGATTCTTACATCTTTAGCATCCTTCCTCGGACACCGGCGGCTTCGTTCAACGCTTTTGCATCACAAAGACGGTTGCTGAGAGATTCTGGACTTTTCAGCCCGGTGTTCACTGGCAGATCTAACACCCTCTGCTGAGCTGCAAAGGCAAAAATCCATCGGATGAGGGAATGCTTGCTTGCTCGCTCGCTCGCTCGCGCGGGGGGAAAAAAAAAACAGTCCACATACAGGGCAAGTGTTGGAAATGTCCACAGAAATCGCCGTCGAAGGGCTTAGATTGGTTTCATTCCAGGATGGGTTTCTCCTCTCTAACAACGCCGACAGCTTTCGTAGAGCCACTCCGTTTCCCCCATCCAAATGTCTTTAAAGCACACAGCATTTCCAGAGTCCTCACAGACGATATTCCCGTTTTAGATAGGAAAAATAAAAATAAAAGCTCAAGTATTCCACAAAGCACAGGTGTTGTTCGCGTGAACGTTGTTTCTTTTTTTCCGCTGTGAGTGTGTGAGAGTGTGTGTGGAGGGGGAACTGCAGTTGAATGCGGTAAAATAATTAACTACTCGACGTGCATGCAACAGTGCAGCCGGTGCGCTGAGCTTCTTCTATTACTGTCACAACAAACACTGCGTCAAGACTATAGGAACTATGCGCACATACGCTACGTCACAGCTCTTAAGACATGCGATTTAGAAAATAAGTGCATTTCAACAGGAACACTGGGTATTCCCTTTTACATCAGCCTGCATTGTTTTTTGTTTTTTTCTGGCTTTTTTCATGCAGGCAGAGGATCGACGCATCAAATCTCTGACTATTAAAACAAGTGTGGATTTATTGAAACTCAATGCATATATTACATTTATAGCGTGTCTCTGACATCACAAAAAAAAACAAAAAAAAACACCTTTCTTAAAATATCTGGTTTGTAAAACAAGCAGATAACGGGTTCGTGTGTGTCTACTAGTCTGTATGTGATTGATGGGGATTTTATAATAATTTGCAAACACTTCACTGGCAAATACATGAGAGTACAAGCCTTTCTGACTCAAGACGCTACAGCATCACGATTCCGTCTCTGGCATCTTAACAGAAGTATGAAAACTGCTTCATATCTGAGGTGTGCCTGCCTCCAACGCAATCGATCAGTAAATCACTATTCTGCATTTAAAGGTGAGAGATGATGCATGCAAAGGGTTTGCAATAAGCAATATTATTAATTAAATGCAACTATTTTTAGAACTGGGTATCAATCAAATGAGCTCCTTAAAAGCGAATCATTCATAATGAGTAACTGCAAATAGATTATATGGAGAGAGATAGAATAAAAAGTTAACCCTCTGATGCATGAACTATTAAATTAATGGAAGGAAGAAAATATCTTTGTTATTTTTATATTAAATATAAGTCATATTTACATGTCAAAATGTAGATTTTTTTTTATTTTTTTTTTTTAATAAAAATGCAATGACATGCATGCTTTGGGTGAGTGTAGTTCATCACTGTATGCCATTAAATTATACAATGTTAATATACCAACCTAATTCACTACAGTTTTACCCCCACACAATTACTTCATTAGACTAAAATAATACTATAAACATTCACTAATTAACACGAGCAGCAAATTAGCATATTAGAATGATTTCTAAAGGATCATGTGACACTGACGACTGGAGTAATGATGCTGAAAATACAACTTTTATCACAGAAATAAACTGCATTTTAAAATATTTTCAAAAAGAAAACATTTGTAATAATATTTCACAATATTACTGTTTTTTACTGTATTTTTGACTATCTAAATCTAAATTAAAGTGAGTGAAAAAGTTTTTAATGTTGTCTATGTGGTGTTTTTAATATGCTTTAAGACAAATCATGTACAAATTCATAAGTCAACACCATTGCTGAGTATTTTCTCCTTAAAACTGCAGTGAAAAAAAGACGGTCTCAAACCCGCGGTTTGAAATCGCTGGTTACTGTGACGTCACAAACTACCTTGTAACCAATCACGTCAACGTGTGGGCGGGCTTTAGCATATCATTATCAGCGAACTAGCAGGGGAGTCTCGAGAGAAGCCAGGTTATCCCGGTATATTTTTCTGTTGATATGAAAAATCTTGTACATTTAGCAATATGGCTGGTGTATGATGTATATTACAATGTTATGATGAACTATATGCCTTTCTCCACCAAGTTGTTCAAAGCGTCTGTAAGGATTGATTGTTTGATTGACGTTTGATTGTTAGAAGGCAGCTGTCTGACTGACATGGCGAACGGGAACATGGTTTGTGTAACATTAGCAACACATTATTAGCTGTTTGATAACATAGTCAAGCAAAAGGATAATAATATTAATTACCGTTATGTGTCCGATGTTGTAAAAAGCGATACTTTTGTGCAGCGTTTACCTCATTAAGTTGACTGAGTGGATCTCTAAGCTGGTGTGAGTAGAGGCGGAGCTAATTTGCATATTCATTTATCCACATATACTAAATGAGGCAAGGTTGTAGAGTTACATTCAAGCTATTTTAAGGCATGAAGATTTTTTTTCACAGGAAAAAAAAAAATATTTAAATGTGTCATTTTGGTGATCAAAGATAAGTTTAAGGGATAAAATTATTAACTAGGGGGACTTTAAGTAGATATATGTCACACAATATGTACTCTGTGATATTATGGATTACTATGGATATTGTGTCATCAAATTTCATCTTCTGTTATTAAGCAATTTAAACACAAATTGGCCATATTTCAAGGAATATTTCATGCCATTTTAAATTAAAAAGAATCATTTTCATGCTCAAGTGAATGCTAGATGTATGTAACGCCAATACAGTACTGTGTTCAGTTGTAATTTAGTCAACAACCCTTTTTTCCCCCACTCATACACACACATGCATCTCCGTAGCATGTGTACACAAAAGCAGCTGTCATAAATCTTGCCTTCTCCACATATAGAAGTGCAGTATGGCAGCCTGGCTTGCTGCTTGTTGTTGATCTTATGTCAATATAGTGTGGATGTGCACAGGTCAAAACAATGCTAGCGGTTCAGACACGACCATCTCCAACTCCCTTTGGCCTAATAGTCTAGACGCTGCTGTCTTCCCCATCATAAGTTTTGACACTGGGCCCACAAATTTGGGAAGAACTGTTGTATAGTTCACTTCTGTGTAGCTAGAACAAAGAAATATGTTCATTGTTTGGAAAGGAGAGGATGTTGTAGGAACACTTAGTTTGAAAGGGAGCCAAACCCAGTGCTGTGTAAATAAAAGTTCCCTTCTTTTCTCTTTACTTTACTCTACTTCAGAGTTTCGGTCTCCCTCATTCTGTTTATTATCAGCAACAAATAGAGTTTCAGACATACTACAGTACCAGCACCGCTTTGTGAAATTGAAAGAGGCATTATGGTCGGTTGAGTCATATTTCACCTTATTTTCTTAATATGTGCAACATACGTTCCCAATGTCAAGCAGCCACGTTGTGGAACTCTTTATAAATAATGGCTGAAATGCTCTGAATGACACTATGAAAAACATTTTAAAGAAAAAGATGAATTCTGTGATCTAAACACTGGCTGTACTTAAAGTTCCCACATAATTAAGGATCATGGCCTCATACGCATTTTAAAAGTGATTTACCTATACATGATTTTATTTCTTCCATGGAACACAGAAGGATAAATATAATGTTCATGTTGCTCTTTTTTGAATGAAAATGAATGAGGATAGATGCTTTCAAGCTTGAAAATAAGGAAAAAAAGCAAACTAAATATTCAATATTATTTGTGCACCAGGTTGGTGGTCATTTTTTCCCCACATTTGTTGAATAGAAAAGCATTCAGGGTAAGCAAATCATACTTATGAGATAAAAAGTCATAATTATGACATTAAAGGGGTCATGAGAAATCAAATTTGCCTTGATTTTTTGACATATATAAGAGGTCTTTGTACCATTAAAACATCCTGCAAGTTTCAGCACTTAAAATGTTCTGAAAGCTCCAAAAATGTTGTTTCGATATTGTGGGATCTGTGACGTGACATGAGCAAAGACATTTGCATATGACTGCCTCCAGAGCACGACACTGATGGTTATACATCATTGCACCATAGGCCCCGCCCACTGGCATTCAGTCGCTAATATTTGCCTTCACTGGATGTGAACATCACGTCAAAAGCAAACAGAACCCATTATAATCACTGATGCTGTCTACACTGGATACAGTATACAGATGCGCATTCACATTCTGATGCACGTGTGTGTATGTGTGTGTGTGTATATATATATATAATATGTGCAAAAAACTTTATTAACATTATAAGTGAACCTTAAAGCTGCAGTCCGTAAGTTTTGCCTCTTTGTCGCCATCTCTGTTTGAAACCCGCAATTGCCGTTATTTGAGGAATTATCTTTATGTGGGTTGTGCATCAGCATGGCTCTTCAGCGTGGATGAATCTAATGTTTGTCAGTCACCACATCGGTGTAGATACTGTACTTCGGAATCACAGATTGTAGTCTTGGAAGTATGGCCAAAATAAGAATTTTCACCGGAAAATGTCATCTGAACAAGTAAAAAATCTGCCACTTTTGTTCTGACCAACTGAGAAAAAAAATCGCGCTGCCAATGGTGATTAAATCTAACGATCGTTTAGCTCGGATCACGTCCAACTGTGCAAATTATTATTATTATTATTATTATTATACTTTGTTCTCAAATTGTTAATGTTAACAACATCAGCATTGCGTAACTACATGTATTTAGTGTGTATTAGTGTTACCTGTAGATTTCAATTTCTGTACAGTCTAATCTAATATGACAGTTAATTTGTCATACCAAACAATCCGCCATAAAAACGCCAAGTTTAATTATTGCAGCTGCTGTGAGAAAAGGCTATAAATGATCCGCTGCCTGCAGCATCCTCACATGCGATATAGCCTACTAGCTAGGACTCCTTCATGTAAACAGACGTGACATAATGACGCAAAGAAGAACGGCTGCATGCTCGAATTTCCTGCGGAAACCCACCAGTACCATCCGGATTAGGAAACATTATTACAAGCTTACCGTTGTGAATCGGGCTAAGGTAAGGAGATCGTTTTGAACACTGGCTGGTTATGTACTTTCTCAAAAATGGATTTTGGATAATTTTTAACCAAATAAGGTACGGACTGCAGCTTTAAGGAAGCATAATAAAATATGGGAAAAAAAACAAACAAAAAAAACCCTTTAAAATTGAAAGTCTCAATTATGAGATGAAAAATTATACATAATTATGACTTTTAATGTCACAATTACAACTTTTTATTTCATATTATTAATCAAAGCATGCTGTGTGGTGGAAATGGGTTTCATAGTTGCCAATAAAATAGAGGCATTTGAAATGCTGCTGCTTTTACATGAAGAATGATTTAATAAACAAGTAATGCAATGTATCTATAATTAAATAAATTCAGCCAAATCTGTATCTTTTCCATCGAGTTTTGAAATATACCTAAAATCATGCATTCTGCACAGGTAGAGCAGTGTATAGCCCATGAAGGCCCAGCTGTTAAATGGAAAACAGCAGAGTAAGCATTCTGCCGAACTTATCCTTTGTGTACCACTGAAAAACCTTCAATGTGCTTCACAATCACCAGAACAATTCAATCTTTATGGGACGTTGTGGAGCACAAAGAATGAGGTAAAGCAGAATATGACCTTTTTCAACCCTTAAAAAGACTTTTTAACACAACTTGTGACTTGCTTACCAGGAAGAAAGACTGTTGAGATGAAAAAGAGTTATTAGGCTGCTGATTTGAAAAATTGCAAATACATTATGTATATTAGTAAATAAATGTACCAAACACTATATTAAATATAGGGCCACAATAATCCTCATTCAGTGTCTTATTTACCAGCCATCTCAGTCTGAAAGCTCCATGGCTTGTGTAAATAAAAGTTCAGCAGCATGGAGGACTCCCAACAGAAACAGGGCTCATTACTGCACAGATTGGCTCTATGGATTCAGGCTGTGAGACAGTGATGGAAATGAGCAAACCCAAACTCTATTTACTGGAGACTTGACGGTATTGTGTGGCCTCGCAACCTCTAAGGACACACAAATGGGATAATGGCAGTCATTGACCATCAACAACTGACCCTGGCTTAAACACCAGGTCAAACCTCTTTCTAAAGCAAAAATATATTGCTTGTGGTTATTTATGGGGAAATTAATATACTGTAAACTGCAAATTCATCCTGACAATAAATCAATAAAATTATGAAGACCCAATCTGTTTTCATTTGTTTGTGTAGTGGAGTTGTTTTTACAATATTTGAGATTTATGAACAGGAATAATCCCACTTAAGTTATTGAATTTATTGGAAAGCCCTGGAAAGATTAATGACTAATTTAATGTGGGTTTATGTTTATGAATTTTATTTAATTTAATAGCATTTTCTTTTAGTTTGTTTCTGTTTTTATCCAGGTCTCTACACAGCTATAATTAAAAATAATGTGAATTTAATATAAATGTCTCTATATATATATGCCTTGTTTTTATATAGGAACATCTGTGTATTAGTTCTGCAGGTTATGCCAGTAGGTGGCGACAATATTTCTGAGTGAATCATTGGATCATTACTGAACCGACTCTTTCAAACTCTGATTCACTCAGGAAAGAAACAAGTAGGTTAGTTGGAGATGTGCCACACCTTGCCACAACTTTTACTTCTCGTATCACAGCAGTGATCTATGTAAGCAAAGGCAAACAGTGTGATTTTATGGAGCCCATTTCCACCACAAAAAAATCATGCTTTGGTAAATCATAATAAGTCAAAATAATGACATACTCCCCCAGTTTCACAGACAAGGCTTAAGCTAGTCTTAGACTAAAATGCATGTTTGAGCTGTTTAAACTGAAAGCAACTTGTACTGAAATATCTTAAAATATGTCAGTGCCATTGTTTTGGTCTCAAGATGCACACTAGTAATGTTTTTTTTCTAGTGAACATTTATAAAAGCTAATTAAATGCCCTAATTGAACTAAGGCCTAATCCTGATTTAGGCTAAGCCCTGTCTGTGAAAACGGGCCACTAAGTCATAAATATGAGATTAAAAAGTCTAATTATGGAATAAGTCAAAATTTGGTGTGTTTTTTATGACTTACTGTCATAATTATGACTAAAAAGTCAAAAAAATTATGAGATAAAATCAAAATTATGACAGTCAGTCATAAAAAACAAACAAAAACAACCAAAATATTACTTATGTCTTAATGACTTATCTTGTTTCAATTTTTATCTCATAATTTTGACTTTTTGTGATATCTCATAATTATGATGAAAACGTTAAAATTATGAGATAAAAAGTAATAATTATGGCATAAGTCAAATTTTGGTCTTTTTTTTTACAACTTTCATAATGTTGACTTTTTATCAACATTATAATTTTGACAATTTCATCATAATTATGAGATATGAGATATCGCAAAAAGTCAAAATTGTGAGATAAAAAGTTAAAATTATGACAATGTCAAAAAAACACAATTTGACTTACAGTATATTGACTTTTTATCTCATAATTTTGACGTTTTCGTCATAATTATGACTTTTTATCTCATAAGTTTCTCTTTTTACCTCATAATTTAGATTTTTTTGAGATATTCCATAATTATGACTAAAACGTCATAATTATTATGAAAATGTCACAATTATGAGATAAGTCATAATTATGACAAGTCCAATTTTGTTATTGTTTGTTACTTTTATGATATTTAATTTTAAATTTGTATCTAATAATTATGACTTTTTATCTCATAATTTCAACTGTAATATCATGATTACAACTTTTTTATCTTATAATTATTACTCACCAAAGCATTTTTTTTTTCTTATGTGGCAAAAATGGGCTTCCATAAGATCACAATCATAGTTGCCAATAAAGTGGATGCATTTGAAATGCTGCTGTTTTTACATTAAGAATGATTTAATGAACAAAATGCAATGTATCTATTATTAAATTCAGCCAAATCTGTATCTTTTATGTCAAGTTTTAGTTTAATACATGCATGTGTTCTGTAATATGATTAAAATTACACATTCTCTTCGGGTAGAGCAGCATGTAGCTTATACAAGGAGGACCAATTTAGTTTTCTGTATGATTTTATTGAATTAATTTATTGTAATTACCTCAGCTTTAATTAAAAAAGTTTGTCTTATTGAGTTGATTGCTTGTTTGTTTATTGGAAAGTGTGTGTATGGGGGGGGGGGGAGCCTTCTAGCCTCAGTAAATCAATATATCATTATTGTAAGGATCTATATATCAGCTAATTTCAACTGACAGATACAATGTTTATGATTATTCCTAATGTTAACTAACCTGGCTTTAGCCTGTGCATTTTACTGCACTAATTTAAGGCTTATAAAATGTAATTTACCAGGAATTGCATTGGATAGGGCAGTCTATATGCTAATAAATCCCTGTTCCTCAAATGTCGTTCTCCATTGCACTTCATCATAGCATTACAGCCACTGTGTCATGTCAACTACTTGAACAAACACAAACTTTTCTATTATGTACACTGTCAAAAGAAACACATTTTTTAAATTCTATATTGGTCCACTAAGACGGCAGAAATATTCAGAGAAGCTAGAATGTGGTTGCTGAATTCTGAATAGGTTTGAATATTGATTATCCACAAAGATGTATGCAGTTACAAAGCCCGGCTGGCTCTATAGCCCTGGGAAAAGGACATAAAACTTCAATATTTCTTGCAGAGTCATGCCGTAAAGACATATCGAACAAATCATGATAGGAATCCGGCTGCTTAGCATACTATACATATTCCTGTTCGACATTTTCCACAGGCACAGAGAAGTCTGAAAATGCAGTGAACCAAAAATGTGGCATACATGAATATCCGGCACTTTCCCATCCAGTGTGAAGATTATGCAAAGTTGTATGAAACAAATAATTCATAATAACATTCATATACACTACCCTTGAAGTCTTGGGTCATTGATGAATAAGGTTTTTAAAAGTGTAAAAAAACCTAATGGAGATATAATTCATTTTGAAGTTTTACTAAGTGTTAACAATGAGATTATGTGGTTTTTATAATCAATTAACACTGCTTTTGTTATTATTTACAAGATAGACAAAATTTGTCACCAAAAAAGTCATTCGGTTCAACCACAATTTCGGTTTTACTGAATGACACTTTTGGTTATTCCGAATGACAATATTTTCAAACAAAGCTAACAGGCTGATATCTAGCTAGCTAGCAAAAGGACAATCAAACATTTTATATTTAGTACAAGTTTTTTAAATATTACAACATTTTCCATGTTTTATAGCGGTTGTACCGAATGACCTCATGTTTTGGGACATGTGTATGAGCAAGTGAAAACATGAATTTTTCAAATAGTTAAAAGAGAGTTAGTTACTTTGCTTCACGACCATGTGGTCCTTTGCAGGTGTCTGAATGATGTCACATCCTGTCACATGATATTGACCGCATGACTTGATCCAGAATGGTCCCATTATATTGGTTACTCCGAATGACATCAATAAAATTCATTTTTCTGGACATTCTTTCTCATAACAAAGCAACGACTTCTACACATAATTTTAATACCATTTTGCACTATGTTGATATATGATGTTATAAAATTGTCAGAATAAAAAAATATATATATATACATTTATTACATTTTAAGATATTTTAATCACATATAAAATGGCTTTATTAGCCTTTGGATGGTTAAACCAAATGACTTTTGATCCTTCAAAATTTTTAAAATACCTTTATATGTAGCAAAATATAATTAAAACCTTTTGGATTCAAAGAGATCTAGTTGTACTACCTTACATACTTTGGATATTATATCTTTGTTTTTTATTATTATTAAGGTCTTTGGACAAAAAAAAAAAAAAAAAAAATTACCCGTCACGTCATTGACCCTCTTACACATATGGCATGATTACCTCAGACATCTCCTTCATTTTACCATTAACGTTTTTGCACGTCGCCATAATATTTGCACTACATCAGCATCTGCCTTTGGGACATTATATTCACGAGACTTGCATTTTGCACTGCCATTGACAACTCTATTCCACACACACCAGAGCTTCATGGCTATTTCTTATTTCTTTATTCTTTACCGACCTTGTGAAGCGTTAAAAAATCTCAGTATACAATCTCCTTCACAAGATCTTCATTTTGACGTGACTAATGTTCATTCAAGTCAGGTCACAGCAACTCAAATCTATGGAACTTGAATTTTAATGACTTTCACTCCAAGGTTTTGCTCCAACCCAGATTTCACTCCCTTGTAACTTCAGTCTTGCCAATGCAAATATTACTGATACTCTTGAAAATAAAAATAAAACAACAAGTGAGCTGAACGTCACTGTATCCTATCATTGAGCACTGAGGAGGCCCTTGAAGTCTTTCAGAGTCCTGCCTCTTTAATCAGATCTTTGCCCTCGGCAATCAAAACCTCTGATGTGAGTGTAAAAGAAAACGCATGGCACTTCAGCCCCTGCTGAGCCTCTCCACCCTGCCTGAGGATAACCAGATGTGTTCATCAAGAAGGTGCAAAAAAAGGTGCAAATAAAAAACAAGTTTTTATAGTCATTCTGAAACTGTGATAAAAATGCAGATTTAAAAATAATAAAATTAAATTATGATCAAATAAAAAAATATTATATATTAAAAATACTGTAAACGTATATATATATATATATATATATATATATATATATAACACATTTGTTATGAAACTGCTCCGAGACATGAAGGTTAAGTGTCCAAATGCAGTATTTATTGAAAGGGTAATCCGCAATCAAAGTCGAAAAACAGGCAAAGGTCATACACAAGCAAACAAGCCAAACAATAACAGAGTTCAAGGCTGAGGCAAACAGAGAAATCCAAACAAACAGGCAGAGAATCAAAAAACCAAGACATGGGAAAACCAGGAGACGCAGAAACGCAGTTAAAGGCAGGAACACACCAAGCCGACGCCGACGAACTAGTGGCGACGAAAGCAGACTGCGGGGTTGGCGCGCGTCGGCAGCGTCTGGGTCCAAAGTTGGCCTGACACACCAAACCAATGATCGACAGCCGTCGGCCAAGTAGCACGTCCATTCTGCGCCTGCGTAAGATGAAATGCCTTTCCGTACCAGCAGGTGGCAGTAGCTGAACAGCCAATCAGAATGATCAGATGGCCCGATGGACCGACGAGCTCGGACGCCGATTCAACATGTCGAATCGGCCAAAAAAAAAGCCGACAAGGACCAACTTCAGCCGACGGTGCGGAACACACTGAGAAAACTTAGTCGGCCGACACACAAAAACTGCCCAACGGCCGACCGTCAGCTTGGTGTGTTCCTGCCTTAAGACATATACAAGACTTAGCAATGAGCGACTGAATAGGGTGACCTAATGAGACACAGCTGAAAACAATCACGGAAGATAAGTCTGGGCAATGTATTATGGGAGATGAAGTCTGTGAGGGAATGACAATAGTCTGGGGTGGAGTGCCCTCTAGTGGACAACCAGGCCACTCCAGCCAGTGTTGCCAATTGCTTTCAGTTGAAAGTAACAAAAACTGGTCACTAAATGTCGTCATACTGGCGTGTCCACTGATCTATATTAATATAAATATAAAGTCACGGAATCTAGATAAGGTTTGTCCAAGAAGTTGCTAGATTTGTCCCTAGGCTTTTGAAAAAAGTCTCAAAAGCGGCAGGGAAGTCGCTAAATCTAGTGACAAAATCGTTAAATTGGCAGCACTGACTCCAGCTGGTGAGCGTGACATAATAATAATAATAATTTATTATTATTATTATTATTATTATTATTATGTTTACGGATTAAGTATGATTATAAGTTTAAGAATATATACGCATATATGTTTTTGTATTTTGTATTTAGTTTTATTATTTTCTAAATAAAAACACTAAATAACTGAAGATTTTATAGTCATTCTGCAACTGTGTTGAAAACGCAGAAATATAATGCAGATATTTCATTATTATTATTATTATATTTCTGTGAATATAAATATAATAATACTGTAAACATATATAACACTTATTATTATTGTTATTATTAATAATAATAATAATAATAACAATAATATTATTATTATTATTAAGTACTATATACAATTAAGTATTATAATATTTATATGTGTATACATAGGGGTTTAAATTGTGCATAAGTCATCCTAAATTATATCTAAAATATCTAAAATCATGGATCTTGTCGCGGTGAGATACTTTTTTTCAATACAACTCATTTCAATCGGGAGGATCCACTGTAAGTAATAATGTGCCATTTTCTACAATCTATGCATGTTTCATGAAGTTATAAGCTAAAATGCCACATGATAGCTACATTTTAGTTTTAGTTAGCATCTGTGCGCCTGTGGGGTTTTATGTGTTGTAATTGCGTGATCAATATCTTGTGATCGACTTATTGGATTATGCTGAGGTTGGACTCATTTTAATCGTGAGAATCTGAGAATTTTCCACAATCGGAGCATGTTTCATGAAGTTACGAGCCAAAACGTGACATAAATGCTGCATCGGTTTATTATTTAGCATGGATCTTGTGGGGCTTCACGTACAAAAACTCGCTCAAGTTTAGTCAAAGCCCAAAACAATTATGCTTGTTGTATTCTACTCCGTGAGACCTTTCAAATGACATATAACAAATGATTGTCTAAGCTGTATGATGCTTTTGACACATTTTGAGTACATAGTACAAAAAAAAAAAAAAAAAATCATAAATAATGAATTATGGGCGGTACACTCTGTTTAAGAGTGATAACTCAGCACTCGTTAAGAGTTGAAAAAAAATGGTTGGATGCATTAAAAAGCTTTAAAATGATACCTGTCTGTGGTTGTTTAGTAATTTGATTATGAATTTTTTCACAGGGGTGGTGTCCCGACATTTATACGTGTATACATACAGTAGCCTATATCTTCTAACCTTTGGGGGTTAAATTGCACTTCCTAAATTATATCTAAAATATCTAAAATCATGGATCTTGTTGAGGTGAGATGACACTTTTTTCAAAACAAAAACAAACTACACTTACATTAAAGGTGCAATATGTAATAATTTTGCAGTAAAATATCCAAAAACCACTAGGCCAGTGTTATACATTTTGTTCACTTGAGTACTTACAATATCCCAAATGTTTGCAAATAGGCTATTTGTAAATCGTGAGAAAATTGCAATTTTAACCAAGGCTCCGGGACGTGTGAGGAGTCGCCTGTCAATTGCGACATACCCGCGTTACCCTCGGTTTCCGGTTTTATTTTGTAGAAACTAGGGATGCACCAATACCAAGCTCAAGTACTTGTACTCGTACTCGTAAAAATACCCCCGATACCAAAGACGTGACGTAGCCTAACTGACAGAATTTTCCGTGCACAGAGACACCGGCGGCAGCAGCAGAAACAATGTCAGCCTCAGAGGTGTGGTAATACTTCAAAATTAATGATGACAACCCACACATTGCGAACTGCATGCTTGCAATCACAATTCGTTATCGATTAGTGAAGGCGGGATAGGCGGAATCGCGCTGAATGACACAGACCAGAAGCGCTCTTTCTCTCTCTCTCGCACGCGCTCTCTCTCTTTCTTGCGCGCGATCCCAGTTCTCTCAGACAGCGTGTGATCGGTTCTCCTTGCGCCTGAATGGTCAAATGCACACATAGTTGTCAAAATGTCCATCGTGTGGAGTATCTCACGTAAATACAGTCGGTTATTATGGCTTAAGTGGACGTAAACATTTGGGTGAAAACAGGATATGTGTGTATGGATTCGGTCTTAAAGGGACCGTAGCCTATATTTGTCATTAATGTTAATAAAACAACAAAATATGTTAAATAAATGTATACATGGTAAATAAACCTACTGTATCTGAAAAAAAACAAAAAAAAAAAAAACAAGTTTATTTTATTTGTATCTCTATAGTATTTGTTTGTAAATTTCTTTTTATTTAACAACAATTATATATATTGGTAATTATGGCCTTTGAAGGTTATTGGACACTGTGAAATTTTTGTTCTTTAAGTTTGTGACAAGCACATAAAAATTATTACTTTTTTCATTAGAGTAATAATAAAGCTGTCCTACATTCATTAGTCTCACTGTGTTGTGCTTGGAAAAATGAAAAAAAAAGAGAGAGAGAGAGAGAGAGAGAGAGAGAGAGAGAGAGAGAAAAAAAAAATAATAAATGTATAGGCATCGGTATCAGCGAGTACTAGAAAAAAGTATCAGTACTCGTACTCGGTCCTTAAAAAATGGTATCGGTGCATCCCTAGTAGAAACCATGGAAACACCAAAGACGCTTTAATATTTACATGTTTTAATAGACAAGGGAATAACTGTTTTGATAAATTTATAGACAGAAAACTAATTATTGTTATATAGCTATTGTTTAAATCTAATTTTCTTGATTTTTTGCGAGTACCATGCTTTACCATGCCTCAGAGAAAAACACTATTTTGTGAAGTAGCTAACATAGCATAATCAGATGCAGATTTATTTTTAGTAACAGTAATACAGCATTTTCTCCATCATACAATACCATTTATCAACACAAGCCATCCGCATCCATGAACATGATTTCATCCCAATTCTTTTTCACCGGCTATGAGGTGAAGACCACATGTCCCAAGATTCTGCGCTCGAACTTGCCGTCATCAAGCTACGCCTTTGTTTTGAACAGGCCTCTAGCGACCTCTAGCGGACAGAAAATCTTACATATTGCACCTTTAAAGGAGAGACCCGAGGCACATCTCAGATCTGAACAGAATATTATAGAGTCTTGGGGATACCAGTAGCAACCACCTAGCAACCATCCAGAATCCCCTTGCAACTGCATAGCAACATGCTAAGGCCACTCAGAACACCTTAGCAACTGCATACTATAGAATACTTTTGGCAGCGCATTTCACAGAGGCAAGCACTCTCATTTTCTTCAGAAAATATATCTTCAGAGCTATTTACAGTTTTTGTAAAGCTTTGTGTCTCTGATTATTAAAATCCATTATTATATATGGTCTTTAGTTGGAAATGTGTGGGATATGAAATGGTTACTTACTGACTGATTGATTTAGTTTTGTGTTTTTGTGATTTTTCTTGCATTGACATTTTGTTAAAACAAGCAAATCATGCCTGAATTTGATGGCAATCCTGTCATGATGTGCCCCAAATAACATTTCCCCACAGACTATACAGATGGCCACAAAAACAAAACGTTGTCGGCAGGAAACACTGAGTGCACAAATAAAGCAAACCATTTGAGGTCACACAGAGAGAGGGTTTAGAGGAAGTCGGAGAAGGAAATTTTTGTAGGCTATAAAGTGTAAGCAGTGTAAGCTAATTCCATCTCACGTGTGGATGAGATGAAAATTAATCAGTTTTTATTGGACAAAACGGTTGTGCAGGTGATTCATGTACAGAAATGGGAAGGTCAAGAGCGCAGACTAAATCAATAACGCAGCTGGCAGGATCCCTATCCCACATGATGTACTGCGGGAGGATTTCACATGATTAATCAGCAAATTTGTTCGGGATCGATCGAAGGGGCTAACTGGGGATACTGGCACAGTTCTTTTCCCATGTTGCTGATCTGAGACCAGTGGGATTGTTTTATGTCATCTTTAGTCATGTGGAGATGTGGGAGCTTGGGGAACTGATCAGAGACCTGCATTTCTGTCAAGTCGCAACTTCATCATGTAGTTCAGTGATAGTCCTTAATCTTTTTTAATTATTAGTGCAGCTTTTATATCCTGTACTGAAGGCAAAATTTTGCATTAACAAAGACGGCTCAATGACTTTTGAGGATTTATATGTGCATTCTTGTGGAATTATTAAATGATTAAATAAACAAACATGCAGCTATTAAAATGTCACACATACTTTGTGCAACTGACCATGTGAAATGATAAAATGCATAATTAACAAAATAAATAAATAAATAAAAATAACTTTTTAAAATATTCATATAAATCTTTAGACAGAGTACTCTTTAACAGTAATAATAATAATAATAATAATAATACATGTATTATTATTATTATTATTATTATTATTTGAAAATAGAAATAGAAAATAATAATCATTGAATAAAATTTAACAACACCAACTATAATATTATTAATAATAAATACAAAAATAATAAATTATAAATTATTATTGTATTATTATTATTATTATTATTACAGTTGGTTTTGTTGAATTTTATTGCTTGATTATATTTTTTTCTATTTTTTTAAATAATAATAATAATTATTATTATTATTTACATTTTATTTGAAATAAAATAAACAAGAACATCAACAAACAATAATAATTTTATTCAATGTTATAATTTTTTTTATTTTTATTTTTAAATAATAATAATAATAATAAATTATAAATTATAAATTGTTGTTGTTGAATTTTATTTCAAACATTTTAAATAATAATAATAACAATAATGAAAGTAATACCAATAATAATATTTTAAATAATAATAATGTATTATTATTATTATTATTATTATTACAGTTGGTTTTGTTGAATTTTATTGAATGAATTTATATTTTTTCTATTTTTTTAAATAATAATAATAATAATAATTATTATTATTATTATTAATATTATTTAAAATTTATTTGAAATAAAAAAACAAGAACATCAACAACAACAATAATAATTTATAATTTATTAATTATATTTTGTAATTATTATTATTAATATTATATTTTATTAGTTGGTGTTGTTGAATTTTAAATCATTTAAAAATATTAATAATAATAATAATAATAATAATAATAATAAATTATTATTATTATTAGTGCTGTTGTTGTTGAATTTTATAGAATGATTTTTAGTTTTTATTTATTTAATTAATTTACTATTTCATATGGCCAAATAAAGACAAACTTTGGATGTTGAACCCTTGAACCCACAAGCAAACTTCAACTCGAAGCTATTCACGCAAGCATGCAGCTATTGAAATACCACATTTATATTTCCTTCATTTTCTCATCTATACCTTCACACCTGAAAAATCACCAATATTTCTGAATAATTACCATACTGAAGCCTGCCATGACTGACTTCTTTCAGAATAATAACCTTCAGGCATTCAGGAAAGAAATGTGTGCTCACGTCATCATATCAATTTACTTCTATCAGCTATAACCGACAGCTCGGGTTCAAACTCAGTGTATTTACTCACTGCATCCAGCGTCTCCATAAACTCTTTCTTCACAATCATGTTACCGTGGTACCCTAATGTTGGCCTACCTGAATCTCGAGGTTGTTGTAAACTAAAGTCACTCTCAAGATACACGGTGATTTTGTTATAAATCTAGCTTGAAGATGAGAGAAGAGCTTGCTGGTTTTGCCAGCAGTGCTATTCCATTAAAGAACGTCTTTTTCCAGCTTATTTTTCATCTATAGCGGCTAAGTCCTTATCATTGTTTTTCAAAATCAATAGCTCGAAATGAGTCACAAGGCTTGTGAATTAGAGGCCCAGCAGCAACATAAAGCATGAAGCAAACACAAGCGCAGTGTAAACTGGCATCAAAAGCGCGCAGAGTTTTATGCCTGCAATTATTGCACTCCAAGCAAGTGTACACAACAACATCAAGTGGCGCGGAGCTTTTAATGGTGATCTCAGCCAGAGTAGACAAAATTGACATGGCCTTTTTATGTGTCGTCTGAGATTTGGAGCAGCGATTACTTTGGGCTCATGTCCAAACAAGATGTCAACCAAAGCTGAAGGGACTAAGCCTGTACTTTTAGAATGATAGTGATTTTAGTGATATGAACACGCATTTATCTGACCATCTTAGTGATGATGGTTATAAAAAAGAGGATTAGACAAAAGCACTTGAAATAAATAAATAAATGTTTTCCATCTGATACATGATTTATTTATCCATTTATTTAGTTTCAGGTAACTTAATGTGCTTATGTGGTAACATTTAAATAAAATAATAAAATAAAATAAAATAAAATAAAATAAAATAGTAGCAAAAAACTCGCTCTGATTGTGTTTTAAACCCAAATGAGTTTCTTTCTTCTGTGGAAAACAGAAGTAACATTTCTTTGAATAATAATAATAATAATAATAATAATAATAATAATTTATTTATTTATTTATTTATTCAGCTTCAGGTAACGTTATGTGCGTATGTGGTAACATTTAAATAAAATAAAATAAAATAAAATAAAATAAAATAAAATAAAATAAAATAAAATAAAATAAAATAAAATAAAATAAAATAAAATAAAATAAAATAAAATAAAATAAAATAAAATAGTAGGAAAAAACTCACTCTGGCTGTGTTTTAAACCCAAATAACTTTCTTTCTTCTGTGGAAACAGAAGTAACATTTCTTTGAAGACGAATACCAAGAAGCCTATATAAATCATATATTATTTATTAGTTTTCTATCATATATTGTATGGCCTGTCTATAACCATTACATTTTAACGTTATTATATCTGATCGTAGACGTAGAGATAGAGCGCGCAAGAGTAAGAATTTGCAAGCAGAAGACATTAGACAATGAAATGCAGCCCAGTGGAGCTGAAAAAAAAGGAGGAATAAAAGAAGATATAAAAAAGAAAGTGGCTAAACTCCAAAAACCCCACCAAAATATGCATCCAAACATAGACATCTATATACACTGAATTAATAATAAATTATAAATGTGTTCAGCATTCTGCAACAAATATATTTTTGGATTTTCTAGACTATTTTAAGTCGTAAAGTGAGCAGGATATATTAAAATGTAGCGCATGGATTCGGCAGGCATGTATTCATGATGCTAAGTGAGGCAGCCGGTCTCACAGCCTTCCCCAGCTCTACAGCGCCCCACAAATTTCCAATGTAAATCTGTGGTGAAAAATGGAACTGCAGCGCCCTCTCATAGAGAGCCATTTGGCCAGATTTCTGGCTGCCCCGCTTATTTCCACGTGACGTTACATCACGTAAACCTCGCTCCAGACCAAGACGACACGACATCAGTCCGCTTCAGATATGTGTCTGCATCAGGTCAGTAACTAGTTGGCATGTCTGTTCTTCCTATGTGGACTAGAGTATTAAATTAATGAGAGTATAAATCCCAGTTCTGTTGTGTTTTATGTTTGTTCTGAGAATAGACTGTTTTCTTCACTGGAATTCCTACAGAACTTGTAACATTCTAAAACAACATTCGGACGCAATAAATTCTACATTAAGGCAATTCTAAGATGGCATTCTATGCGTTTGTTGTGTGTATTAAAGTCTGTCAATCATCATTAGAGCGCCACCCTCAGGCTGAATAATGCAAGGACATTATAATTCTGCCAAAAGTGTGTCTGTGATTAGGATATATAGCTTACAAAATGTTTATCATAAACTAGCGCTAAGACCCAGAATCTGCCCTACCTAAATTTACGGCCAGAAGCCGCTACTGCTCTACAGTGTGAAAAATGACAGTGCTGTGACTGTCAAATTTTGTCGCATTAAAATTAAAGTGTAATCACAAATATGGTTAATTAAATAAATAGTTTGTTTGTGAATTTAGTTTTTATTATTATTATTATTATTATTATTATTTGTGAATTCAATTGTATTTAATTTTACATTGAGAAAATAAAAGTTCCAGGTTACAGATATGTTTAACATGCAGTTTATTTACAAATGTAGAAAAAAAATAAATAAATAAAAAAAATATATATAGAAAAAGAGTGTTTTAGGTTCGAAGTTTGACTGTTGGGGCCCCATACCTGGAATCGCTTAGGGCCCCCAAATCACTAAGTCCGCCCCGATCCTAAGTTAAATATATACATTAATGAGCTGTTTTCTAATCAACCTGAAACAACCTGACTACATCAGGTTACACCAGCAAAAGTTTGTAAGGGTCAGATCGGGTAGAAACAGCTCATTAAGATGCACATTTACACTTTTTGCAGTGTGGGAAGCATATCCATTAGGATAAGCACACACTCACAGAACGTATTTTATGGAGAAAATTATATTCACTGTGGCAGGCTTCGTCATTAACCTTGGATGACAAATTTATGCATTTTCTAAATTACCTTTGTAATTAATGACCACTCACAAAGCTACCAAACTGATGGAGAAACAAAGGCTGAAAATAAATACAGTGGCACCGTGGCGTCCAAGATGTTTGCCATCAAAGATATCATGCTTTAAGACCACTAAACACTCAGGTAATTTTCATTAATTAATTCATTTAATGCAACAATAAAAGCCAAAAAGTGGAAATTATGCTCAAACTCAAATATTTCTACTGAAATAATGTTTCCATTTTCTCATTTGTTTTTCATTTCATGTTTAATTAAATAAATCAACAGTGCAACTGAATAAACAGAGATGAAGATGAGAGCCAAAGAATTATGGGACATTAGATTAATTGAAAACTGCTTTTCAATTTCAACAAGGAAAGTTTTCTTTTTTTTCTTTCTGTTTTACCAATAAATTTAGTACCCTCAATTTAAAAGCAGATTGGTTTAATTAAAGGAGTGCTAAACCATTCAGCGGTGTGATTGAATGTAGGTCATACTGAATTACGAGGTGGGGTTTTGGACAAGGAGAAATTATAAATCAAAGTGGTGAATTACCCTATAATGTTTAGATTTAACTTCAGGTGCATAAACATGAACTCCTTCTTAATGGAAGCAGGCAGACATGCTAATAACGAATACATATTCACAAGTGACATCTTTTACATTCATTTAAAATAATACTTTTCTCCTCTTGCATGTCTAGATTTCACAAAAATCTCATTAGACCATAATTTACATTAATTGACTACTTTAATGATGAGAGCAGTATTTATCTGGCACAAATAATGAGAATCACATTAACAACCTGGTCTCATGGAAAGACGTACTTGTGGGAACATTTTTGCAAGTCGCAAAATACGTACCAATACGTACATATCGCTGCAGTTTCCAACAGAAATGAACACTAGAGGCAGTAAAACAGCAAACACTTTAAATCGTTTTCATACACAGCTATGATTACAGGGGCAGATTATGGATTAAGACTTGTTTTCACACCTCCTTGCACAATATTATGTTATGATCTCAAAACGCTTTTACCAAAGTGCACGATTTGTAAACAAATACATTTTGGACTTTGCATCGCTTAACCAGCTCCATATGTTTCGCTTTTCAGACATAACTACTTTGCTTGGTTGCTCAGCTGATACGGAGTTGTACTTAGGATGTGGAAGGTTTGGGTACGAATCCCGTGAAAGATGAGTCATGGTAAAAGACAAGCTAAACAAGCTAAAATGGCATGATTACGAATGCTTTTTATGTCACATTTGCTTTTGTTAACACTATTGGGTAGGTTTAGATGTAGTGTTGGTGGTACGTTATTTTTAAATGTAATGGAGCATTAGCACCACTCAGTGGACATTTCAAATCAGAACTGCGGTGATACGTATAAAACCAACGTAATAAAAATGTACCATATTCACGTTCATCTGTTTCGGAAAACAATTGAACACGCTTTTAGCGCCACTCAGTGGACATTTCACATTGAAACTGTCACGAAACGTACATGGCGCTACGTATTTTCGTTTTGCAAAAACGTTCCCACAGGTACGTTTTTCTAATGAGACTGGGCTGCACATTAAACTTGAAGAAATGTACATTAAATGCAATTAATAAAACTACAAAACTGTGGTATTCAGTAGATGCATGACGCAGACTATTGATCAAAGATAATTTTAATAAATACAGAGAATCACAACGGGAAAATACACAGGGGGAATAAACACTAACCACATTTCTAACATTGACATGAACCGACAAAGAACTGACCAGAACTGAACAGAAACTGAAAACGCAAACTTTTAAAAATGGGTTTCAAAGTGCAAGTTTTTGAAAACGATACCGTTATCGTCTCAAAAACGTGAATTTGTGACAACGGTGACGTCATGCACGTGTATTACGTGTTAGTCTTTGACAAAAATGCAATTTTCTCAGCTTTTTGTTTAAAATGTTGTTTTTATGAAACTTATGTTGAAAAACGTACTACCAGTATTAAAATAGTAAACTACTATAAGTTCACTTTTAGTACAGATCCAGTACAAATGAGAAACGTAGCTGTGAACTAGTTGTGTACTTAAAGTTTACTACTGTTACACTTATAGTACACTTAAACGTATACTTCAATTGGGCCAATTTAGTCCCAAGCAGTACTTAAATAGTACACTTACAAGTTTACTACTAGTACATTGATACTAATATACTTACTACATAAAGTATACTTAAAAACATTACTTCATAAAATGAACTTGAAGTGCACTTCTTTTTCTTAAGGCCAGTCACAAGCACCGCAAACAAACAGCAGCCACCTTTTACAGTTCCTACCAAATCAAACCAAATCGGAGCTGCTCACGTCCTCAGACTCGGAATTATGCGTTTCCATGTCAGCAGTATCAACACCGAAATTAATCTGCAGCAGTCAGGCACAAGCTTGTTTACGTTCGTTATTATTGTAATGTGATGTGCTTTGAGATATGAGGTAGTTTAACGCCCGTCTCTTGTGACGCTTTTGCCGAGAGCAGCTGTGTGTGTGTGCGTACAGAGTTTTGGAGGAGGCGTGGCTTTGGACGGTGATTTGCAAGAGCGGAATCGTATGCTATCAATACTAGCAGGCTAATGTTAGCATTTCCCAGATCACCTTTAATCTCCAACACTGGCAACTAAAGTTGTTAAGGTGTCCAGGGTAGACATAAAGGTTAGGTTTATGCAAGTCTGGTAGGAAGTAGAAAAAACAAAGCATACTATATGAGAATCTAGTCAATTTTTGAAGTTCTCCCTACTTTAAAATAAAAACAGTAACACTTTATAGGCCACTATAAAGGTCTATATAGGCCATAATACTATAACTAAGTAACTTTGCAACTGCATGTCAACTAGCAGTCATTAGAGTATTAGTAGACTTTTGATGCTTCTCAACAGACGTTCTACTGACTATAAGTAACTTTGAAAGTACATGTCAACTTATTCTACAAACTCTAACCTAACAGTCTACTAATACTCTGATGAGAGTAAGTTGACATAGTTTCAAACACATTTGCAAAGTCATTATTAGTCAAAAGTCTATCAAAATTGTAACCATAAAAACTATATATACCACTTATATTTATTAACAATCCCCTACTTATTATGTATAAGAGGTATATTCGAAAAACTGTTCAATTAGTTTGGAAAAAAAGGTATGTTAAAAACACAAAACAAAAAAAAAAAAAACGTAAAAGCAGACAACAAGCGTACATGTATTCAGTCAGCCTCCTCCTTTGGTAACCATAAACCGGCTTATCTAATCTCCCCTAGGAACCAGAAGACTCTTACTCTACATGCATGACAACCAAAGGCATTGAAGGATCTAGATAAAGGCAAGCTAGCAGGGTTGGGATTAGATTTGAGGAAGCTTCCACGACAAGTGTTTAACAAGGTTGGGCTCAGCGGGATAGCGTGAGGCGCAAATAATTAGAACACTGGGGAACCGTGTTCTACAGGGGGTTTCGGCACAGACCTGATATGTGACAGACAATACAAGCCTTTGTCATCACCCATTGTTCATTCAGCTGTTAGCAGATGGTATAAATCACAACATGTGGAGGTGTCCCATCTGTTGCTCGGGGCACGATCCTTTGACTTTTGAATGTCTAGAAGGGATGAAAACATAATTGTGCTGTAATAAAGACAGTGAATGATAAAAGTCATTTTGGAATATTTCTTTCTTTATTAAAACATATACCAAGGAGACGTTCACTGAGTTGTGGGTGGTCTCAGGGAAATTACATTGTCTGTATAATATATTTATGTGAGTGGCTATATATATTATCCTCCTAGCCTCTTACATACTCCTACTAGCCAGTTTGGCGGGTTTAATATTATATATAATATATACATTTTTCAGTTGTAGTCTTTTCAAAATGCATCTGAAATAATAAACTAAGTGCAATGTAGTGTTGTCAAAAATATCGATTTTTCGATACATATCAATACTGAAACGCTTCCGATACTCATTTTCTACAGAATAGATACATGATAGCAGCTGCTCTTTCTCTCTCTCTCATCTTTCCGACAGCGAGTTGACACACAAACCCGCCTCCCCTCACTCACTCGTTTCAGTTGCTCCAGATGAATATTTTTAGTGTGAAATTTTGCCGTGGGATTGCACATATTGCGCATAATTTTACTCATTCCCGCAGATTTTGTGCTCACACCCAAAGTGTGCACACATAAAGCCGCCTCTCAGTACGAAATTTTGTTCTTTTTCGCTGTTTATTGTGCTTAAACAGTCAAATACACACAAAATAATGTCAAAATGCCGGCGAGTATTCATGTAAACACAATCAGTCATGTTTTAAGTGAACGTAAACAGTTGAGAAAGAAAACGCACATGTAACACTGTGTCTTAACCAGACACGACGCAATATGATTCCAGTGACAAACAGTTTGTCTGTCCACACCAGATGCAACGCGACTATGAGACGCGATAAAGTCAATCAAAACTCACAGCCAATCAGAAGAACGTGTGGGCGGGCTTTCTCTGCAAGATCCCGGCACTCGCAACGAAATGCATAAGTGCATAATCAAATTCATGAATATTACACCATTTTAACATTATTACATACTGAGTTACTGAAACAATCTTTGTCAGAAAAACAAAAACTTGTATGTTCACAATGAGTTTGAACGTTCTTGTTTCCTTTCATTTATTTTGAAGATCTGAGGTGAATTGTCCATTGTTGCTTTCAGTACGGCTATAAAATAAACACAAAATTATATTCAAGGTCACATTGCACACTTTTAACATTAAATAAAACACATAAACACTACCTGAGATTATCATCGCCATACTTTGTGTTGTTGTTCTTGCCGCGATGTCTCAGAAAAATAGAAACCGTTTCTGAAATAGAATCGTCACGTGTCGTCGTCGTGGCTGGTTACTGGCAAAAACTCTGTTTAACATGGAAAAGATACCTTTTATCGCATGTCACGGCATCGCGACGTGTCAGGTTAGGACACTGTGTAACAGTATAATGGCTATGCCTATGTGCATCAGGTCTTAAAGTTACAGCAGCCTAATATACCTGCTGCCAAATTATGAGATAATATTAAACATATCTACATATATTATACTGTATACTGTAATAATACAAACATATTGTACAATTGCACCCAGTAAAATTACATATATGTCATTGTACTGAACTCTACCATGTATAAAGTTCCACTCTGCTCCACTCAGCATCCAGTCTCTGGCTCAAGTCCCATTGACCCAGTCTGCACATCACAGCACAGCACAGAGATCAGAGTGCAGCAGTTGTCAAGCAAATTCTCTTTCTGAATTTCTGCCCTAGTCTTTGCTCATGCACACTGCAATCTCAAAGCAAATCTCACAGTATGGCTGTAAGCTTTACATAATGTCTATGATAATGAAAGGACATGAAAGTGCATTTCCTACATCCTTAGCGGGAAGGCTGATAACAGGCCTCAGACGGATGCAAAGAATTTTAAACAAAGTGGGCAGGACTGCTGTTTTATGCATTAATGCTTCTGCTTCTGCTGTTTACCACTTGCGTTTGCTGTTTTTCCATGATTTTGTTGGTTTTACCAGTTTTGTTTTGAAAATGCGCTGAACTGATACAACCCAAACAACATTAACAGATACATCCATACACCCACAAACATCCACTGATCCACATGACTCCATATCAGTTTATGAACATTTGCCTGTTTGATTCATGACTTCTTACAGTAGAAGAAATACACCATTAAAAAAAAAAATAAAAAAATCCATTATTTAAAGAATGGACCAGAGCGACTTAAAAAAACAAACAAAACAAAACTAGAAAACCTCACATAAATTCCCAGAAATCATCATAGGGAGCTCAAACTCTGAAGCATGGGGGAAAAAAATAAGTAAATACGTTTTTTTTTTTTTTTTTTTTTTCCCTTCCATGTAGGCTGTAACTATAGCTGTTTATCATAGACATGCTCACGACTCAAAGGTTTTTCCAGGTAACTATGCATAACTATGCAATGTTCAAAGATACCTTTTAGTGGCCTAAAGACAGCACTGCATGATCCTTCATGGATAAGGCAATCCCAGAATAATCCTTCATGGATAAGGCAATCCCAGAATGCACTGCAACAGACTATGTTCTTTACAAATATAATTAGAATTCATTCAATACTAAAACGTATCAGTAAAAAGTTCAGTCTAATTAAAAGTGATATATTTTATCATTTTATGTTTATTTTATATATTTGTATGCACATGGAGTTAATCAAATACTCAGTACTTACATGTATAATTACACTGTAACACAAACATCTTCAAATAAAGTGTAATCAGTTTTATTTATTTGATTTAAGCTTTATTTCAATTACCGAAAGACAAGTTAAAAATAACAATACTGCTTGTAAAGCCTATATCTAACATGTAAATGAAATTACCAAATTAATTAGATGCATCTCTGAGGATCATATGATCATAAATGACAAAGTTTCCTCAGCGACCATCAGTTCACTGCATATTAAGCTGAAATTTTAACTACCACCACCTTCATATATAGACATCTTTGGATTCAACTTTTTATTAAAATGTTGACCAAGACATTCAGTTCAGAGTTTCCCAACCTCTTTAAACAGTTTCACTGAGCAATGCCAAATCTCTCCCCCTCCTACTTTCTCGCTCTCTCTGTTTATGGTCTATATCGGAGCTGCTTGTGCCAGCTAAAGGTCACCCGAATGCAATAGCAGAAGCCTGAATGCTGCCCTGGTGTTAGTAGTCCTCTGCCGAGCAATTATGGCAACTGAATTACCATGGCTTGCAAGGTTGTCTGGGATCATTACCAATTAACCTTTAGGGATGCCTGGCACCGTGTTTGAGCGTGTTTTGTCGGGGAAACAAAGGGGACAGGAAGGAAAACACTGATCTAAATTATCCAGAGCTTGACAACACACAATTACCAACTAATTATCAGAAGCTTACGTCCTCTGCAGTGCTGCTGGTGGCGTCATACAGGTCTGTGTCATAATAAAGCAAAGTAGAAACTTGTTGTCTTGTTGTTGACTTTTAAAGGGGACCTATAATGCCTCTTTTCACAATATGTAATATAAGTCTCTGGTGTCCCCAGAATGTGTCTGTGAAGTTTCAGCTCAAAATACCCCACAGATCATTTATTATAGCTTGTCATATTTGCCCCTATTTGGGTGTGAGCAAAAACACACCGTTTTTGTGTGTGTCCCTTTAATGCAAATTAGCTGCTGCTCCCGGCCTGCTTTCCAGAAGAGGGCGGAGCTTTAACAGCTCGTGCTTCGATTGCTCAACAACAACAAAGCTGGAGAATCTCACGCAGCCAAAATGAGGATTGTCAGTAACGGTGTTCAGCCTTACATTGTTCAAACCGGAGTCGGACACTGATGGAGAGACTCAGGAAGAATGCAACTGGACGTTTCTGAATGGTTAGTGGATAAATTTATGTAGTCGCTGTGGGGTTGATTCAACTCATCGACTAGCATGTGCCGTCATGTTAATCTTTTGTGCAAATCCAGCGTTGAATTGATCCTCGTTTGTGAAGCAGTCTGGCGTAAAATGACGGCATGGCAAAAACACTCTACTACAACAACTCTTCCTCTTCTCTAAAGCAGCCCAACATGGCCTCACCCCCTTTGTTGCGTGTTTTGCCATGGTGTTAGAACTGGTACACTGTTGTCGCTTGGGAAAACAAAATGGCGGCACCATGGGTGGAAACGTGCAGATTAAGGGGCGGTAATATTATAATAAGATCCCCTTCCTATGTCACAAGGGGAGTGAAATCTGAGTGGCTTGTTTTTTTCACATGCTAAGAAAGGCTTACCAAAACAAAGTTACTGGGTTGTCCTTTTTCACATTTTCTGGGTTGGTAGATGCACCGGGAATCCGATTATAGCACTTAAACATGGACAAAGTCAGATTTTCATGATATGCCTTTAAAGGAATATTCCATGTCCAATAGAAGTTCAGCTCAATCGACGGCACTTGTTGCATAATGCTGATTAAAATAAAAAAAAATAATACATGCTTGGTAAATCTTGGTAACACTTGAAGCCTTTACATTATGTAGGCTATTATGCATTGTAAAAGTATTTTTAATGCATTAATTATGACTTGTAATGCATCTTATAATTAGTGTTGGTTAACATGAACCGGTTCCATTTCAGTTTCACACGTCTGGGCTTTTGACTTCCGCACTGGCCCACGCTGGATAAACTTTTTTTCCGCGGTCACAGCGATATCTGTGCCTAACAATAACCAAATCAAAGTCTTTGTACTAATTAATTATCATGAAAATATTTAAACTGTTTTGGTGATTTACTGGTGAAATAAAATCATACAAAGAGCTAAATTTAAGGACTAATTCGAAATGCCGGCACTTAACTTGGTTATATCATTCTCCGTGTCTGTTTGGTGCAGCATCACACTCCATGTAAAAACAGTGTTTTTCGTGATGTGCCGGGGAAATCATCGGCTGGCAGCTCCCTTTTCACACAGATGACCTGATCTGCTGATTCATAATGAGAAACAGGAACACTCGCACCCTGGACGTGTACATATTTCCAGATATATCTGTCATAGACAGCAACACTGTCATCTCTAAATTGTTTTTTATCTCATTCATTCACATATGCGTCATTATCTTTAGTAAATATGCACAGTATTAACAAACCCATATTGTTGCTGTTGCACAATTCATAGATGCTCTGCTTACTGTAGATTAATGCAAAGATTGTGATTAATGCATTTTGTATACAATGTGGTCTTGGAAATAAATTATGTCTTAGGGTGTGTTCTTTTCACACCTGTAGTTCGGTTCTCTTGATTATTTTGGTCCGGACCCAAAAAGAAAATGATAAATTTAGTCCACACCAGTTGTGACCAGTTCACACTAGTCCGGTTCGCTTTGGTGTGGACCAAAAAAAAAAAATTTACTCCTGGTCCGCTTAGCTTAGCATTCACATTGGCATTTTTAACACCAAACCTAAAGATATTTAACCTAAAGGCATATGGATACATTCTCAACCTGACTGGTTGGCTTTTATGATGTATATTTCGTGACAGAACTTACCGAACATCTAAAACAATGCTGTGTGCTGGGCTAAATGTGTCCATTGTATGTGTGTACATATGATGGTATTTTTCCCAGCTGAGAACTCCTGAAGAGCTTATAAAATGTGTAAAGAGGTCAAAACAGCGGCAGGAATCCCTCCGTCACACACACAAATGAAGATCTGCTGTGAGGAGATGCAGTTCTGATACCTGTACCGAACTGTGATGGGCAACGTCGCGACTATGACGAAAAAAACCATGTACAGTATGCTTGAGAATTCTGTCCTTTTTAGGGTCGCATCTTGTGACATCACATCCTGTTTTTGGTTCGTTTAGATGTCTTTGGTCCGCGTTGCACTCATATTTTATTCGAACTGCAGCGGAGTTTGTTTGAAAGCGGATTTTTAATAAAACACATACAAAAGACCAGAACCGGAAGAAATGCAACCAGTTTTACAGAATATGGAAGTTTGTTGAGCATAACTCTCATACTACAGCCACAAGACATACAGTAAACAATATGGGGTTATCTCCATGAAGGAAAATGAGAAATGTGGATCTTTTTTTAAAGTGAATTTTACGTAAAAAGTTGTTTTTTTATACATATGAAAACCTATTTTAAAAAAAATATATATTTTAAAATTTATTTATATAAATTTAAAAAATACCTTAAAGCCCCCCAACACTACAAAAATGTTGAGTAAAAACATTAATAAAGTGAGTGATATTACATTTGTTTTTTTAAAAATCACATTATTATGTTACAAAATCACATTTTATTGTCTGGGGTCTCTGGAAACCCCAACATCCTGAGTTTACATTCAAAACGAATAGTGCATAAGGGTTAAGAATGTTTATTAACAAAATTAAATGGAAACAAAAATGTTACATGATCAAAAAAAAAAAAAAAAACTGTATCACTCCAAATTTACATTTCGAAAAATGTCATTAAACAAAATTGGAGCTTCAGCTGAAATATTTAAATATACCTCATTCATAATGATTAAATCCCCATATCTATATAAAGTAGTAAGTAACTTGTGGCTCTTAGTGTATGTGATAACATGATTTTAGTGTGAAAAAAATTACTTTTATGTGTGAAGTTCAATCCAATTTTACAACTTTGTTTCCATGACAACATAATGCCTAAAATGACAAGAGCCATTGTACGTGATTCACTGTAAGCGGCATTTGTGCTTTTTTGCAACATTTACTTTTTGTGCTCTTCTCTTTGAGCTAGACGCAGTGGTTCTCAGCCTTTTTGACTTCAAGGCCCCCCATTGCCCACAACAATAGGCCCCATGACTTTTCCAGTTGTTTGTGATTTACTGGATACAGATTAGGGGGAAAAAAAATAAAATAAATAATAATAGTAATAATAATAAAAAAAAACCTCACAATTGCTACCCCATAATATACTTTAGATTTGCATAACTAGAAAATAAAAATGCAAATAGAGTTTCATGATGTTATTAACTTAAATTACTTTTCCAGACAGCTGAAGAGGGTTAATTAATATGTAGTTTAAATCATTTTAATTCATCTCGAGGCCCCCTTGGAAGTTGGCTGAGGCCCCCTAGTGGGCCCCGGACCCCTGGTCTTTTTTTATGCTATTAATACTGTGCCAAAAATGCTGTCAGCTGAGCTTAACTTGTATTAAATCTGATATATTCTTTTAATTTTTTAAACTAAGTCTCCAACCCTATCTTTTCAAGAACATTGTTCTTTTAGTAAGTGCTTGACATTAAATTTATATGTCCTTAAATTTGGTTTTTATGTTGTTTTCACTAAACATCTCCTAGAAGAAGCTTTTGTTTGTGAAACATAAAATGAAACATCTTTCTAAAACTTCAACTCTTAAGTGTTTACTGACTTGTTTGACTTATTATAGATTTAGCTATTATAGACTTAGACACATTGTAATCCATGACAGCCTGAAGCACTAAAGGATTGGTTACATGTTCCACTCTTTGTCGGATATGAAAATGGTGCTAGCTTAAAGATGAGTGACCGCTAAAAGCTGCCTGCCACATAAACAAATCGGAGGAATAATTTAGAGGACGCGAAGGAGCCGTTCTTTCAGAACAGACTTCTGACTCAACACTTTCAGTTCCAGCGCTCTGACAGCATGCCTCACATCTCACATAGATTTAAGGCTCATTTGCTGCAGACAACCTTCTACTGTCTATTACACTGGCATATGTGTCTTCCCCCAAAACAAGCTGGAAAGACATATCTACAATATTTCATATTTAACTGAAAGATTATTTGAGGACAAGGAATATTGCAATTTTACGTGTGCTGTTACTTAAGCGACCAGACCTACAATGGGTGAAAAAAAGAACTTCCTCTGACGTTCAAAAGTTTGGCATCATTATATATTTCAGTTCCTTCAGTGTTTCAGCTGCGGAAAGACGTCAATAAAACAGCTTAACGTTGCATTTATCTCAGGAAAGTTATCCAAAGTTCACATTTCTGTAGTTAGTTATAAAATACACTAGAGAGGAGCTTCGTGTTAATTATATATGTTTGAATACATTTTACATGAAGACAAGTTTATGAAAACTACCTTATGTGCAACTGAGTTATACAAACATTTCAGTTTTCATTTGAGTGTAATTATTAAAAATAAATAGCAGTTGAATACCAAATTACCAAATTAGAGGGTTTCCTGTATGGTTTCCTGAGCATTAGTTGGGAGAGGTTTTTATATCAGTATTGGAATCATTCCGAATAATCGGCGGAGAAATTTAGTATCGTTTCATCTCTAGATGTGATATGCTGCTGCAGAGCAAGTATGGACTTGCTATTGCTACGCTGCTGTGAGCATGTAAGATATGATAAATAGGATATGATATGAGATAAGATATGATTAATATGCATACTGTAAATGAAGAGTCCAGATGCAAAAGCTAAATGCCACCTCCGTCAAAAATGAGATAATGATATTGAGCGAATGCTCTCTGCACATAGTATACGTTCATCAAATGCTTCAAATCGACTTGTAACGCATTTCGTTTATGTGGGAAGAACACAATTTAATACAAAATAAACAAATACAAAATGAAAGTAAAATGGTGGCAGTCCCTCACGGACAACTGCCGCCCACACAAACATAATAACATAAATCCAGGCCTGGTCCTCTCTCGTCCTTCACTGTCGTCGCTCCTCCTTTTATGCTCAAGGAGCTCCTCCGTGAGAGATACGAGACCGGTGCAGCGTGCAGGTGACACTCCTTAGCAATCACGCCACCGGCCTCGCGCCGTTCTCCCACGCCCTGTCCTGCTTTTCACACCACTAAATCCCAGCGTCAGCCCATTCAGAAATACCGGTTCATTGGCAGAAACCACTAGCAAAAGCCTCTAAGTCCACAGAAGAACCAGTTGGAAGACGCAAATGATACGATTTCAAGATGAATGACGGTGTGCGTATGAGCTGGCTTTCAATTGCAGAGCTGCAAGTTTTTATCATGTTTTGTCCATCGTTACAGTGGCAATGACAGGATTTCGTGAGTAGCAAGTAAACACAACAGTGTTACTTTTGCTGCTGTAAAACTGACAGAAACGGACGTTTTACTATGTCTTGTTGTCCAAAGAGGTGGACTTAGGGGTTTTTGCAAAAAAAAGACAATGAATTGACTAAATTGACATTTTTGAAAATAAGGCATTTCAACAACTGACTAATAACCTTTTCATTGCCATTAAAGTGAAATTGATAAAAAATGTTCATATAAAAGGAAAGATGTCAGATGGACGTAGAGGTTTTTGCAATGGAACTTTTCAAATAGACATGCATAAATCCCGCAGGTGGAGCTGGGGGAGGTGGAGGGTTTCAGAGAAACTCTGCTGAAAGAAAACAATGAACCAGACTATTTAAATGTTGAGCAAGCAATCTCATTGGCTGCAGAACCAGCAGAGGTTAATCAGCTTGTGCCATGTGGTAATGATGTGATTGCTTGCAGATTGCATTTATCAGTCTGTGCCCTCTAGAGTTTCATGACTGAACTAGATTTTTTATTCCCAGCAAGGACACATTCATAAACACATTATGCTGTTCTTTGGAACTTTCTATTCATCAAAGAATCCTGCAAATTAAAGTATCACAGTTTCCACAAAAAAAATATGAAGCAGCTTAACTGTTTTCAACATTGATAATGATAAGAAATGTTTTTTTGAGCAGCAAATCAGCATATTAGAATAAGCATATACTGGAGTAACGATGCTGAAAATTCAGCTTTGCCATCACAGGAAGAAATTACATTTGAAATATATTAATATAGAAAACAGTTATTTTAAATAGTAAAACTATTTCACAATAAATACTGCATTTTTTTTTTTTTTTTTTTTTCAAATACATGCAGCCATGGTTAGAATAAAAGAAGTCTGATTTTTCTAACATTAATAAAATCTTACCAAACCCAAACCTTTGAACTTTAGTGTATAAGAGAGCAACCTGTGAGCAAACAATTTCCCTCTGAGCTACAGAATACCATTTTTGTTTACATATATTTTTGTCATTTAAAATAAGAAGATCAACTTTGCTCATGCGGAGCTCTTATGCTGAAATGTGAATGGAAAAGCAACCTTTTATGAATAGCTATTCTGTGGTTGCTCAAACAATGACCTTTTGATTGAGCTGTTTTCCTTGGGTTTGTACCCCAGGGACGTGCAGCAGTGTGTGTTGGAGCACGCGGTGTGTGTGAGGACGTGAAGCGTCTGCGAGAGGGTGACTGGTTGGGTTCGTGTCTATGAACTGGCCTTCTGCATATGCCTCACAGAGCATGAGGCAACTAGGGCAACAGTGCAGCCGCAGTCACATCCACAGGCTGAGCAAGTGTTTGCTTATGTGCGTGTGTGCGTTTTGTCTTCAAGCAGCTGTCAGTATCTTTCAAAAGGCAGTGGACGTGAAGGCTTGGCTCTTCCCTTTTGCCTGTGCATGTGGTGCTCGTCCGAGAAACACAGCTGTGTTGGTTTGCTTGCTTCTTCGTGGAGGATTGTCAGCTTTTTTATTTGCATTTGTTCCTAGGCCAATCAAAGCTTCGCCCCTGGCTTCGCGCTGATTCACTTACAAGGGACATGGGCAAAATTACCTCCCACTTCACTGGGAATGACCTCTCGATTCAATCTACCCTCTAGATCTGGGTCTGGGGTCTGCCAGTGTCGCTGGCAATATTTCCCATCTAGTGGTCTGCCATGCATTTTGTAACTAGTACATAATGCTTTTATTTTTGGGATAAACTGTTTTGTTAGCATTTTTTTCCCCATGTGGTTCCAACGCGATTTTTGTCCATGTCTTTTAGCGTCTATGGCGGATTGTAATCCAGAAAGGTCCAAATGACAATCATCAGCAACAACTGGAGATTAACCCCTAGTCCAAAGCAAAAGACTTCGGACTGTGGAGTGGCAACAGAAATTGAAATCGGTAATGCTAATGCTAAATACACATAGTCACGCAATGCTGATGTTGTTAACATTAACAATTTGAGAACAAAGTATAACAATAATAATAATGTGCAAAGTTTGATGTGATCCGAGCTAAGCGATCTGTGATTCCGAAAGTAAATATTAGATTCATCCGCACTGAGGAGTCGTGCCGATTCACAACCCACATAAAGATAATAATTCCACAAATAACTGCAATTGCAGGTTTCAAACAGAGATGGTGATAAAGAGGCAAAACTAATGGACTGCAGCTTTAAAAAAGTTATCAGTTGGGATTTTTTTTTGTTTTGTTTGTTTGTTTGTTTCATTCAGGATTATTTGATGAATAGAAAGTATGAAAGAACAGCATTTATTTGAAATAGAAATCTTTTGTAACATTATAATTGTCTTTACTGTCACTTTTGATCAATTTAATGCATTCTTGACAAATAACAGTACATTCATTTCTTTAAAAAAATCTTTCTGGCCTTTTTGAATGGAAGTGTATATAGGCAACTCTTTTCAAGGTTTTTGACACCCTGACTTATTCTTAGCAAATAAAGGTTCCAGTCCAATTCATAAGGTCCTTAAAAGGGACATCGGATGCCCATTATTTCAAGATGTAATTTAAGTCTCAGGTGTCTCCAGAATGTGTCTGTGAAGTTTCAGCTGTGTATACTTCACAGATCATTTATTATACTATGTTGTAAATGCCCATTTTTGAGTGCATGCAAAAACATGCTGTTTTCATGCATGTGTCTTTAAATGCAAATGAGCTGCTGCTCCCCACCCCCTTTCCAGGAAAGTGCTCCCTTCAACAGCTCCTGCCTGCATTGGATACTCTTCCAAATACTAAAAAAAAAAAAAAACATCTGCTTGGTTTTGATTAACATCTACAGTATATCATCTATAGAAACATTGGAGTTCTTCTTCATCATGAAAGTTTATTATCTTCATGCGTTTTAAAGCTATATCAGTTTAAACTTCCAATTTATCACTTTCTGAGCGCACACATCTAAAGCACGCACACAGAAAGCTGGCTGTCAGACGGCACGTCACGTGAATATAATACTAACTTCTCTTTCATGTCTTATTGTGTTTAACCTGTCAAATCACACAAGGTTATGTCAAAAACACACAAAGTTCACATAAAGACAGTCGGTTATGTCTGTGAACGTAAACAGCAGGGACAGAAATCGCATGTGTGTATTAGATCTGTGGCACATAACCTTCAAAAATAAAACTAATCCACTGTGTCTTCAGCGGCTCAGATGTCAGGAGTAAATGAAGACTGTTATGTTCACTCTTACATCCATCTACAAAACACCTCAATCGCTCACCAGACATTCTTGTTGCTACAGCTGCTCCAGCATCGAGACAATGGCGGACAGTGTACAACTCACTCAGGGTGGAAACTATGCTAAAACAGCAGATTCCGTCAGCAGTTATGAAATTAAAAAAAAAGTAAAGAGAAAGCATTACATTCTATCAGTTCTTTCACACCACAAGGAGATATTAATATTAAATTGATTAATATTAATTTAATTTCCATGAACTTGACACAGTAAGACACAGTTGCAGGTTTTGAATGAATGAATTACATTAAATTAATTAAAGTAATATTAGGATCTCCTTTTTATCTTGTGGTGCAAAAGAGCAGACAGACAGACTCCAGATAACAGCAAATAATTATATTTATGCTGTCAATCACAAGAGTTAACCATTGCTAAAATATTGTAAATTCAGCATCTGGGACCAATTGATGGCCATAGCTGTGTATTTTGAATTTTATTTTTTATCACAAAAAATGTCATTATTTTATATTAGATATTTTACCAGTGTCCAATTTTGTAGGCCTCTTGAAAATGTTTGAGCAAATGGATTCTCCATCCATTATTCAGAATACGACTGGAATAAAGATCCTTCTCCCTTTAAAGCGTTTAGATTAGCCCTCATAATGCCAACGCTGACAATTTCCTTTATTATTTCCTTGTCATCTGTGATAGTATGCAAATTATTCCACATGAGATCTCTTTATCTGTTCTGATGGTCTAAGTAGATATTTCAGGTTGTTCCTCTGATGTGGAGCACACGGCTCAATCCGTTGAATTATCCAGGGGCTCAGGAGGTTCTTGGCTGACAGGTGGGTCAACACTCACGCTGAGTTCCAAGAGGCTATCACTGCTGTGACAGGAAGCGCTACAAAGAGAAATAGAAAGGGCTGGAGTGAGGCAGAGGAGGCAGAGAAGACAGAGAGGCCAGACACAAGGGAAGAGAGCCTCTTTCAACAAACTGACATAGCAACACAAAATAAGAGTCAGTCCAGAGGCATTATTCAAAGCCATGGAAGATGTACAAAAGGAATCTGCAGTAATGGAGAAATCATGAAATTTAAAGGGGCCATATCATTTACTGTGTAGTTTTAAACATTTCATATATATATATATTTCTTACAAATACTACACTCGTTGTGCCACGAACTGTAGTTTTAAGAGTTTTTATGCAATAATGTAGTTGTTTAGACCTGAAATATGTGACTGATATTTAATCATAGCACCTATTTTACAATTTGTTTAGACATTTTCGGTGATGCGAGCTCCAGACAGCTAGCGGCCGTTGAGTGCTTGTGTACCCGCCGAGAACAGCTTCATCTCAGCCAGTGCTTCGGGGATTTGATGCTGTCTCTTATAGTGGTTAAACATAATTCATTTTGGGTACATAAAACGAATTGGGCATAACGAATGTTAAATTTAATAATTTAATATTATGGCTAGATTTAACTTACATTCTGTAGAGCACTGCTTTTGTACCTTTGACTGAATTGTACAATTATGTTTATTTCCTGTTGTCATTTATAATGTCTATTGTTGTTAATTTAAATGTTGTTCAAAAAATATTATTTTATATAAATATGTTGTATTTGGTATTGCGAAAGGGATATACTGCGTGATATGGATTGAGTGAAAGTTACATTAATACACCATTAGATGGCAGCAAACCTATACTTGAGTGAATGAGTCAGTCACAAGAGACTTTTAAATTGAAAGGGACTTGTAAACAAAGGAGGTTTTTTTAGCGCTGTTATGGAAAATTCCCTTAACTGTAAAAAGAACAAATACAAAGATCGATTTCCTCAGTGGACATTCTAACAGATTTTTATAATGGATATAATATTATGAACATTGACCCGAAGAATGAATGTTATATCAGACACAGGTAAGATACAGGTAAGTAAAATATATCAAATTTATAATACATAAAAAACACAGCAGATACTTTAAACTGTCTCTAAACATCCATATCCACATTTATATGCAAGCACCCTGTCTATCATCTCGACTAGCCTGTGCTGAGGTGACTTTGGTGAAAATAGCTTCACCAGACACGCTTTGAACTTTTGAAGAACACATTCCCCACTGGATTATATACCAGTTTCCAAAATCTTTTCAAGTTAGTTCAGGTGACTGCGTGTAATAATGCATGTTTATAGTATCACCTTCAAGCCTTGGATTTTGATGCATTATGGGTAGACAATTATTGTTTACTGTTATAGACCTTATTCAGAGCAGCACCATGATAGTTATGAAAGCAAGGCTGCAGGGCCGTAGGGTATCCAGGGCCCCGGTGCAGGTTGTTGCTGTGGTCCCCATGAAACGTAGGCCCCGTTTACACTAGATCCTCGTCTACACTGGTGTTTGCACATCATTTCAGAAATGATCTCCATCTGTACTACACGACCAAAAACGCATGTCACATGACCGTTCATGCACATTGGGCATGCACGTACAAGTGTAAACAGTTGCCTCTTGCGCATATGCAGCTGCAGTATTAAAAAAATGCTGAGTTTAACTGCACAATGGCTGCTAAAAATGACAACAAAGCCAGTAAAGATTGCAGTTCAGTCTCCATGTTATTGCTTATATGGTCTTCAAGGATACGCAGAGTGAACATGGGCAGCCACGCCATCCTTTTCAAAAGTCTCCATTTTGGTCCGTTTATACTGAAACGCAACCCCGGCGTTTTCAAACTAAAACAGGGTCTGCAGCATTTTTGAAAGGGTTCGAAAACGCCGGCGTAGTGTAAACGACAGGCGTAACCGTAGCAAAACGTATGCGTTTTAAAAGAAAACGCACTAGTGTAAACGAGGCCTAAGTTATATAATTTTTATTTGAATTTCAATTTGTTTTAATTTTAATTCAATTACATTTAAATTCAAGAATTAAATTGGGATTTAAAAGGCATTCTCAATTCAATTGTGTGTGTGTATACTGTATATACGTATATATATATCACAGCCACTGAAGTAATATACTATAAACCTTGATGAAAAGGAAAATGTTCATCCTAATTCTTTGCATTTACATTTAGTAGAAATTCAAGTATATATTGTACTTCAGTGGCGTATATAAGCCACAATATAAGTACAGTATTATAAACCTTGATGAAAAGGAAAATAAGTAGCAGCATGTTTATCCAGTGCAATATGGAGGGAGATTCTGCAGATTTACTCCCACTTTCATAAACTAACAGATTTCACTAACAATTTTCACACAATTTTCTCTCTCCCTCTTTTTTTCACAAATAGTTTGTCATATTTTTCATAGTGAGAGCTCAATTTCAGATATTATCCAAAATAGATGGCCCCAATCCCAACCTTAATTTAGCATACAAAAGAATTTTTGCCATATGCCCAAGAGTTCATTAACATCTTTAAAATCCACAGAAGAGAAGACTGTAAACTATAAATAAAAGCAAAGAAGATCATTAACAACACTGTGTGCTTAATTGTGAATCTAAAAGATACATATTCAATATTATATTGTTTGTTTAAGATATTTTGGACTTCATTTGATGTATAGTTTGGTGCCTTACTACAGTATACAATGCCACTGAATGCAGCTAAAATATATTTAGTTACTATCAATTTGCATACATGTTGTGTAAAATGTGTTCTTTTTTCTTGCAAATATTGTTTACATCTTATTTGGCATTTTGTTATCTGTATATTACATGTGCGCATTATATCTGGCAAGATATCAGTATCAGTTGTTAAAAACCCCATAGTGGTGAAGAAAACACTAAAATTGTAATGAAGGTCAGCGACTTTAATATTGCTTTTAGGATAAAGCATCACATTTGTTATTGTGATCTATCCAATAACCATAGATTTGCTGCCCACACATGTTAGACCAACATAAATAAGCCTGGGGCGTTCAACTTATGCCAAAGATGTAAAGATTTTACACGTAGATGGAATAACATTGACATATGTGTAATCTGGAATGTTTCATGCTACAAATAACTGGGTCAAAAGTTCATTTTTTTTGTCTGGTTCCAGAGTTCATTCCTTACATGAAAACAAAAAAAGGCCTATAATATCTAGTCACAATAAGGCAGAGCTTCCATCCAAAGTCATTGAACTGATCGTCTACAGAATGATCTCTACAGGGTTTAACAATCTGTGTCTACACATTACACTTTTGTCTTTTGACAGCACTTGCCCTGTAGAGAGTGAATAACCTATATATTAATAAAAACCTCTTGTTCAATCAGAAACTCAGCATGTCTACATATAATACACAATGTGTTCTCAAAGCCTTGAACGCACATTTAATTCACACTTATGCTATTTGACGCACATACATACCAAGACATGGTCCTTCTTTCATAATTTACTCACTTGCATGATGTTTCGCTTGTGAAATACAAAGAGAAAAGCTAAAAAAAAAAACTCCCAAAATAATGTCATACATGTTTGAGATGACATGATGGTGCAGTAAATGATTTGTAGATTAACTAACCTTCACTTTTTGAGCTTCAGACGGACCAAAACGACTTCAAACATTGGTGTGTTTGAAGCCCAACAATCGGTGTCAGTCTATTCCTCAGTATTTTATTTATATCCTTTCACTGTACGTTTTTATTGCACACTACAAAAAGGAAGAAGAGAAGAGTAATGTAAAGAGACAAAAACCAGACAGCCACATTAAGGCAACTCGTCATCGGACAACAGTTTCACCTCAAAGGCAAATCTTTCTTTCAGTCTGGTCATGGCTTTTTTATCTCTTTAGCTCGCCCACCCAGCTCCCATCTTCTTTTTTCTACTTCCTTTGATTCAGACATCATTCCTGTGGTGGCCCTGGCCAAGTGCCTCATTAAGCTGAAATGCTTCTAGTCAGCCTTTTGAAACATTTCTCTGATATGATGCCTCTGCCAAAGTTTCTCCCCTCTGCAAAGCATGTGAGGTCCAAAGTGCTGCGTATTACATTAATCTTGCACGCTGACTAATATGGCATCACTCCAGTCTGTCATGAGATTTTGGAGCCGCTCGCTCTCTCTCTCTCTCTTCAGCATTTGCACCTGTCTAGAATTTGATCTCTAGCTCGGCAGGCACTTTAAGCTGCTTTTATCTGTGTGGCGAGAGAAAAAGAAGTTTTGTTTTGTGTTAGTTCCTGTTGCATGAGTTTGATACAATCATAAAAATAAAGGTTCCAAAAGGGGGTTTTCACAGCGATGCCATAGAAGAACCTTACAGTTAAAGTTCTTAAAAGAGCCATTTTTTTTTTTTTTTTATTGTGAAGAACATTTTAATAATCTTTTCCCCACTATAAAAAACCTTTTGTGCAATGGAAAGGTTCCATGGATGTTAAAACCATGTGTGAATTCATCAGTCAACACCACCGTTGAGTATTTTCTCCTTAAAACTGCAGTGAACTAAAGACAGTCTCAAAAATGCAAAATGAAACCGGTCCTAATTTCTACCGTCACAAACATGTAACCAATCCCATCAATGTGTGGGGCGGGGCTTTTCCACAGTGAGCACAAGAACATCTTTAAGAACGGACAGGAAAAACTGGGTATATAGCAATATAGCAGGTGAATTATGTATATTACAATGTTATTATGTACTATATGCTTTTCTCCACTGACTTTATGATGTTCAAAGCTTTTCTAAGGATGCAAATTTTTAGATGGCAGCTGTCTTACTCCGAGATGGCAAACGTAGGGTGACCATATGTGCCATTTTCCCAGGACACGTCCTTTCCAGGATTTCTAAATTGCCTAAAATGGCTTGAGCCCTTGCCTCTTTAATCGTGAAAGTGGTCATATCGATGTGCCCCCGGAACGCAATTTCTACACGGAGGTCTGTGCAAGCCACTGTTCTTATTGACAGTCTTCATGCAATGCATTAAAATGTTGTCGTATTTGCAATGCTTTGACCGTTCTCTGTAGATCCAGCCTTCTCACAAGCCATGATTGGTCGATTATGTATAATGCACGCTATTGGTCAAATTATTTTTCAGTCATTACCTTCCGCAGATATGAAAACAAAACCAAAACTGGGACATTTTATGCAACTTAGAAATCCTGGACAGGACGCGTCCTGGGAAAATGGCACATATGGTCACCCTAGCAAACGGGAACATGGTTTGTGTGACATTAGCAACACATTATTAGCTTTTTTGATAGCCAAAGGCTAATCATATCAATTACCGTCATGTGTCCGATGTTGTAGAAGCGATACATAAAACACATTACTATTCTGATACATCGACTTTAGACAACGCTGATTCGCTCTTTCTCTTCTTCTTCTGAATATGTTTCTGGTTCAAGCATATATGGCTGAATTAAACCAATATTTCCACTTGCCATTGTGTATCGTTTACTAGTTGATCAAATGGATCAGGAAGTCCAAGCCGGTGTGATTGAGTAGAGGCGAGGTATTTTCATGGTTCCGAGTATACTAAATGAAACAAGGTTGTAGAGTTCATTCAAGATATTTTAAGACAATAAGAAATTATTTTTACACGAAACAACAACAACAACAACAAACATTTAAATATGTCATTGTGATTATCAAAAAATTAGTTTTAAAGGGGGCCTGTTATGCCCCTTTTCACAAAATGTAATATAAGTCTCTGGTGTCCCCAGAATGTGTCTGTGAAGTTTCAGCTCAAAATACCACACATATCATTTATTATAGCTTGTCAAATTTGCTTCTATTTGGGTGTGAGCAAAAACATGGCGTTTTTGTGTGTGTCCCTTTAAATGCAAATTAGCTGCTGCTCCCGGCCCCCTTTCCAGAAGAGGGTGGAGCCTTTACAGCTCATGCTTCGGATTATCAACAACAACAAAACCGGAGAATCTCACGCAGCCAAATTGTCAGTAACGGTGTTCAGCCTTACATTGTTCAAACCGGAGTCGGACACTGATGGAGAGACTCAGGAAGAAGTTACAACTTTAAGAATGCAACTGGACATTTCTGAATGGAAAGTAGATAAATTTATGTAGTTGCTGTGGAGTTGATTCAACTCATCGACTAGCATGTGCTGTCATGTTAATCTTCTGTGCAAATCCAGTGTTGAACTGATCCTCGTTTGTGAAGCAGTCCGGCGTAAAATGATTTAATATATAACACTTTACTGTCTTGCTTTGTCGCATTTCCTTCATAAATGAAATTCAACCAAGATGTCAGAGTATAGAGGGGAATCTGGAATCGCTCGTTTAGAGAGACTTTTTATGATTTATGGGGATTATAAAATAAGGACGGGGTGGATATTTACCATTGTAGGCTGGTTTTTACACACACTGTGGACACACATCTGTGTTCAAACACCTTATAAAAGTGAATTTTGCATAATAGGTCCCCTTTAAAGAATAAAATTACTGTCTGCAGGGGGACTTCCAGCATCCCTGTAGCTCAGACATTAGCTCGTGGCACTAGCAACGCCAATGTTTGATTACCAGAATATGCATGAACTAACCAAAATGTATACTGTAGGCTACATTCACTGCAATATAAGTTGCTTTGAATAAAAGCATCTGCCAAATTTGTAAATGTAAATTAAACATTCAAAGCGATAGTAACCCTGGGTACAGACACTTGTACTGTTTATTTCTTATTTTTATTTCTTAGTGGACTCTGAAAATATATTAGTACATGTTGAAATTAACATTAAGATTAATAAATACTGGAGAGGTTTTGTTAAATGTTATGTTAAGTAATGTAGTTAACTAATGTTAACCAATGGAACCTTATTGTAAAGTGTTATACCAATTTGTTTATCCTTGCTTACAAAAGTTGCAAAAAGCCAACCAATCAGATTAGAGCTAGAAAGATCGAAAAAGGGTTAGGGATTTCCATATTGATATGCAACATGTACTGTATAAGATGCTCAGTAAACAGACTGTAGTTTGAGACTAGGTTTATTATAACTTCCCTATAAAGAAGTTTAGGACAAAAGGATGAAAAGCAAAGAAGTGAGTGCGTGAATTGGCTCTTTTAAAAATGAACTCAATAATTGAAGATTGATCTTTTCTGCCACTAC